>CM057928.1:6247489-6543796 GCA_030141595.1 Chydorus sphaericus
TTTTTTTCTTTTTCCTTTGCCCCTCATTTTTAAGCGGTGTGCACGACGCTCCGCAAAAAGAGGTGATGCACAGCTCATCCCTTTCACTTTCTTTCCATGAGCGCAACTCCATCGATATGTGAACACACCCTCTTCAAAACTAGGATGACCAGAATAATTCTGTAATGATATAATAGTGAAAGGATTTTATTCAATGTTTTGATTATTAGCAATCGAAAATGTAAAAGCGTGGGATCATCACAATATGAAGAGAGAGAGAGAGAAAAAAAAGGAGCTTATATCATTAGAATAACACTGTGTCATCGTAGCTGCACTGAAACACAATATATAACTTTCAGGCTTCACCTTATAATGTGCTTGCGGATGCGTGTTTTCTGTCACGATAGAAAATGTGTCGAAAGTGTGCGGCAGCCAGCTGAAGACTTGTGCATCCGCAGAGAGATATGAATCAGTTTTGTTCCCACTATTGTTATTGTGGTAAACGGCTATAAGATTTTCTCCTCGGGAAGAGAGAGAGAGAGAGAATCTTTCAGGAAATATATATATATACAGAGTTCATTTTGTAATAATAATATACTCGTTTGCGTGCATCACGAACGCTGGTCATCTGCTCCTTTTGGGCTAAATAGCTCATCATTCTTTATATATTGGATTTTGCATATAATAGTATATAAAAGAAGAATTCATCGTGATGATATTCGCGTGCTGATGTCCTTCACGATTTTTTTTTTCTTCAGGTAGATACAGCCTTGCAATTAGCCTCAAAAAAAGATGCTTCATTCCTTTAAAGAGAGAGAGAGAGGAGAAAAAAAGGGAAAGTGCATTTTGAAGATGAGCGCGTCGACCAGTAAAAGTGAAAAAATAAAAAATAAAAATCTGCGGACGGCTCGCCTATGTGTCAGTGGAGCGAATAAAAAGGTATATATTCACCATCATCACTATAAGATTTACCGTGAAAAAAAAAGATCCTAAACTTTCTTTGCGAATGAATATTTTTTGGGCAGATTACATATATTTCATCCGGTGTTTGGTTGATGTGACACTAATACGGTATACCTTTTAAGGACGATTTATATTCTTTAAAGAGCGTACTTTAACCAATACATGGACGATACATTCGTTCCGACTTTGCTTGGTTTTCTTTCAAAAGAAAACTGAGAGTGAAAGGAACGAGAAGGGTTGAGCAAGATAATTGGCCTCGACGTAGAGAAGACATCCATCTCAAAAAAAAAAAGAATATTATTCTTAACGAAGAAATAAACGATACGATCCAGCTCAAAAGGTCAATTCAAATGTGCGTGGGTGATGGATATTATAGTAGGGCAACTCGTTCACGTTTCGGCCTTCACAGCAGACCATCAAACATTATACAACTTAAAAGCTTTTTTTCAAATATAAGTTTACAATCGATCGTGCTGCCGCAGTACACATTGTATAAGTGCGATATTCTGCGGGACTCACGGAGAACTTAAAAAAAAATGATGTCGCCGATGGTGTCGTAGAGTACAAGGTTATAAATATTCAGATCCTCTTTATTTTATTTTTTTGGAAGAAAATAAAAAAAAAAAATAGGAGACTCTCATCGATGTAGGTCAAAGTGAAAGAGCTATATAGAGGATCACCAACAATAAAAATGCGCTTTTTTGGCCATCGTTCCATTGGTACATGAAGAATCATCGACTCAGCATGATGATGAATCGTTGTTTGTGTTTTCTAGAAAGGGGACCTCTTTCGCATTCTTTCTTTTTTTCGGGCAGGAAAGGTCGCGACGATGGGTCGCCCGTGAGGAGTCGTAAAATCCGGAGTCGCGCCGGGTGGTATGTGAACGACAAATCTGATGAAATATAATCATTTATTATGTATAAGTGAAAGCATCTTTTTGTTTTTTTGGTCCACCTAATTAAGTTTAAAACCGAAAAATAACGGGTTGACCTTAATTTATTAATAGGAGCTATGTGCTAGGGAACCTTAATATTTTAAAATGAAGTACCGCGCACTAAAAACAAGCAACAGCTCACGTTTATATACTTTATTGTGGCTTAGTTTTTTTTTTTAAAGCTAACGAAGCGCAGAGATTGTTTCGTGCGTAATACCCTTCTCTTATCTTTTTTTTAAAAAAGCTGTCCAAAAAGTTATTATCATTACGACACTAGTCCTTAAAAAAAATATCATCTCTTTAAATCGACCTTGATGATTATAATAAGATGATGACTTCATAATGGAGAGTGGTGCTGACCTTATATCTCTCTTTTTAAGACACGTTTCCGGCAGGCTCTTAGAGAAGAAGACCTTCCATATTCCATATATCAGAGCATCTAGCACCACTCTCTTTCTCTGCTCATCCCTACGCATCAGGAGGTATAAAACCGAGTCGGTCACCAACGAGTCCCGTTCACTTCATCTCAGTCTGTGGAGCGTGCTGCACACCGCGCTCCAGCACTCTCTCCTTCATTTGGTGTTCACGTGGAACTATACATATATATATCTATCTCCGCCTCGAGTGATAGTGTGTGTGCTCTCTACTATACAGCTAACTATATTATTCACTTTCCCGCGTGCTGCGCTAGCTCCCGAAGCCGGCATGAAGTCGTGGCTCGTAACGGTAAGTTGTTTTCAGTCTCAATCCCATTTAAGGTCTAGCCGAATAGAGCGAAACATAATCATAATATATATCTGTAACAGCGTAAATGCCTACGCATTAAGGATAGGAGGAAGAAGAAGAGAGTTCTTTTTTTTCTCTTATATGTTATTGTTTAAGGTGAGTAGGGCAAACGCGTGACTCTCGTCGCGGTAGAACGAAAGTGACACGAAAGATGCGAGGACGACCGGAGAGCTCTCTTTTTAGTCTTTTTGTCTATGCGCGCGCATAGACACCTATTAGAAAGTGCCATGGGTGTGAGAAATGAATGAAATGGAGGAGTGGAGTAGTGAGCGCATCATCATCAGCGCACAAACCGGTTCAGATAGAGTTAAAGCGGTGCGTCGTGCTCACCGTTGAATCTCTGCCCTCTGGGCTTGCGCTCGCACCCGGGCGACTTTCACTGTACTAGGCCAAGGATGTACAACCGTGAGCAAAAGAGCGCGCACTTCTCGGGTCAATAATAAAGCATCATCTTCTTCGTTGTCGTCTTGCAAAAGAGATAAAGTGAAAGGTCGGATTTATTTCTTTCTTTGTGTGTTTGGCGGAGAAAATGTGTTTATAGTACATTGGTTATGTTAACAAAAAGGAAAACCTTGAATTTATACGTTGCGATGGAAAACGACAGGTCGCAAAAATAGAAGGAAGATTTATTTCAGTGTATAGGTGCGACTGGTTTTGAAAATGAGGAGGCTTTCACTTTTTATTTTTTTTTTTTGCAAAATAAAAAAAAAAATACTACTGATGAAATTATCTCTGCGAGAAACAGGGCGGTAACTCGAATGAGATTTTGATGAGGTGGTTTCTTCTTCTCCTTTTCTTTCTTTATTCTTAGTGATGCGCTACATTGTGAAATAATTGGGGCATTCTCTTTTTTATATTTCTAAGGTGGTGGGGCTGTTGAGCCTACTGGCAGCAGCCGGTCGAGCTTGGCCCATTGTGGATTCGGACGGAGGATCTAGCGCTATAGACGACGATGATATCCCTCTAGCTCGATCCTTCGCCCACGCAAGCAGTCGAAAAAATAAGCGCCCAAATGATATCATCACCGTCCCGCCTGTTTTGGTTACTAATTGGGTCTTGCTGTCGTCGATGGTGCGATGATCAAGCAGGTGCTGGACGAAGAAGAGAACGACATCGGTGTCACTTTCGACGAGCTGAGTCTTCTCCAGCTCGAGTTCGGTAAGCGAACCGATCCACCCAAGAAAGGCACCACTAAATCCATTTTCAACAGTCCCGAAGAGAGCAAGAGACCAAAGAGAGTAAGAACAAAAACAAAGATGCCAAAAAGAAGCAACAGCTGGATGAAGATGCTGATGATTCGGGTGATTCAAAACAGCCAAGTTTCCTTCGAAAGATAGCGGACATTGCTGCCAACACAGCCAGTAATGCTGTGAATCAAGTTAACGAGGAAAGTATTACCTCCAGCACTACCGAAGCGTTTACAACCACAACAACATCGACGACTCCGGAGCCTCCTGCTGTGACTTGGTCTAATCCTGTCACTTTCACCCTGGGAACGTTCCCTCCGTCAACTTTCATTCCGGTTGCTTTCCAGGAGGTTACATCTCCACCGGTTACCTTCCCTCCGGTGACGTCCCCTCCGGTCACTTCTGCACCGATAACGTTCCCTCCGGTGACGTCGGCGCCGGTAACGTTCCTTCCGGTGACTTCTGCGCCGGTAACGTTCCCTCCGGCTACGTTTGCGCCAATCACCTTCCCTCCAACGACTAACTCTCCACCGAGCACAACATTTGCTCCGTCCTCTATTTTCGGGACACTTTGGGTTCAACCTGATCCACAGCAGGATTCAACACCAGGAGATTTTGCCCGTGGTCCCTAGCACGGTCAACTCTTTCATCACGAGCACCACTGCCGAACCTGAGACAACGACAGAACCAGAGCCAGAGGATGAAGTACTAGATCCAGAGACTATCTCTGAAGCAACTATTGTCAACAGCTTCGAATCTTTTAAATCCGGAGGAGGAACGGCTGCCAGTATCTTCAATCCAGCTCCTTTAAGATCGACTACGACATTGGATCCTGTAACTGCCATCCGGTCGGAAATCTTGCCATCAACAACTCCGCTACCAACGACCCTTCCGGTGAGCTCAACAGAGTCCCTCTTGTGGGTCACTACTACTCCGCAATCAGCTCCAGCTGTATTTACTAGCAGTGTAAAGGCGGATGATGCTGACGCCAACTCTCCGCCGAAGCCTATTACCTTCACCATCGTCACGCCGGAGAGGACTACGGTCACCATTACCAAGACCCCTCCACCACCAGGATTGACCGCTGTTCCACTACCAGCACCGTTGGCATCACCACCTGCGGCTGTGGTACAACCAGCCCGTCCATCAAGTGGAAACGGTTTTGCTCCCTTCCAACGGATTAAACCAGCCCGTAAGAATCTTTTCAACGTGGTTACCGATCCCACTACGACCACTACTATCAGTACTCCAACTGAAGAGCCTGAAGTGACTACAAGGTCGACTACTACTACTACGACCACGACGGAAGAAGCCCCTCATCGACATTTATTCCAGATCGTAGCGGAAGCGGTCGACGTATCGAAGACAATCCGAAAATCGTGGAAGAGCCGGAATCCATTTTCCCGCCGTTTTCAGAGCCAACTAAGCGTAAACCTGGTAGGAGGAGGAAGCCGACCACTACAACTACAGAGGCCACTCTAGAAGAAATTCAGTTATCATCTTCCACTGAAAATGAGTTGAGCAGTTTCAGCTCTACCACTACCACTGAAGAAGTGGTGATATCTACTTCTAGTACGACCAGAAGACCGATCCCTGTAGGATCGGGAATCAACAGCCTCTTTGTCGGTAAGAGGAGGACTACAGTGGCTCCCTCAGATTTGAGCACTTTTGAAATAGAAGTTCCGGATCTAGAAGAACTTGAGAGACAGGAGAAGAAGTTGGAAAAACTGGCCTTCGTCAGATGACTCGACAAATAACAAGTAAATAATTCAAATACCTTGAAATTAAATAGGCTTAAAATATGAATATAATTTAGAAACTTTTTTTCGCTTATGTGCATAACTATAGTTGCGTGATTTCCATCTTCACTTTCTCGCGCGTCCAGCATACTTAATTTCTAAAGAGGCATATTTTTTCTCTATCTTCTTCTCCAACTTGCATTGACTTGAAATTGCATCGCAATGACGAATTAACTCGAGAGAGACTCTGTATTATAGATAATATTCTTTTGAGCTTGTTTTCGCTCCTTCCGCGCTCTTCCTATTATTCATCTGGATACGCGCGTAGGCTTTCACTTTCCATGAAACATGCTGTTGGCATATAGGATAAGCAATAAAAGTAAACAACGAGAGAGAGAAAGAAAAGCCCAAAAGAGTTGTCAGCATATTTCAACAGCATTCTTTTGTATGAAAAGGAATGTCGAAAGAGAGAGATAATCGAAAGATGGATATAGAAAGAAGAAAATGTTGGTCCAACTAGTTGATGATTATATTCCGAGAAATGTCATGTGTAAAATGAGCTACGACTAATGCGAGAAAGTTGGGAGAGAATATCGTGTATGTAACTATTTCACTTTACATTTCTTCTAAAGAGGCAAAATGAAACGGAATCCAGCACGGAGCCGGAAGAAGAATGGATGACGGAGGATCCCTTCTTCGGCGGAAGACCAACTCTTTGAACGAAAATGTAGTTCTATACGACTTCTACTACTTCTACCACAACAGCGGAGCCTAGTTCCACGTCAACAACTGGAAGAACAGGTGAGAACCAGTAGCACCACACCTGTCCACCACCACAACAGAAGATGAGATCAACATCCTGACGGAAGATCCATTAGAACTCATCTTTGGCCAAACAGAAGAAGATTAATATTGTTGAGAGAAACCTCTCCGTTGAGCTAAACAGTAGTACGACAACGGAAGTCTTCTGTGAGTACCAGCACCGTCTCCGCCACCGGGCTGTTAGTCAGCCTTTTGGGTGGTAAGCGGCCTTCAGTAACCGGTCGGAGGACCACCAACTACGACTACTTCAGCACCAATAAGTAGCTCCGCAGAGCAGTCCTCTGAGAGCAATGGAACCTCAACGACTAGTAACGGATTGGCTAGTATCTTTGGAGGAAGACGGCCAGGCTCTGGACGTACCACCAGCACCACGGTTTCACCGACCAGCGCGTCTAATAGCATTACAACCACTCTGAATATCAGTGGAAGACGACCTGGAGCTGGTCGTAAAACCACTACGACCACTACAACTTCTGCTCCAAGTTCAACAGATTCTCAGGATGGTGGCGAAGAGACGAAAACGACCAGCGCGGAGCAACATTATCCCAGTCCTTTTTGGTTGGTCGCCGGCCAGGATCGACTAACCGAAACTCCATCAACTTCTGATGAATCTTCATCGACATCAGATCCTTCTACTGTTTCCACTGAAGCCGTTTCTGTTGGCACTAACCAACGGACTGGCCGGACTCTTGGCCCGCCGGCCTGCCGTTCGCACCAACTACGACAACAACGGAGGCTCCTAAACCCGCTGCTGCTGTTCGTATTAGTACTAACGTCCACTGAAGCTAATAGTGATGAAGCGAGTACTTCCACCAGCAATGGATTACCTGGACGCTTTGGTGGTAAACGACCTGGGGCAGGAAAGCTCGTCGTTACAGAATCATCTGTTGATGTCACATCAGAAGCTGGTGCTACTGAAACCTCGACCAGAGGGATCTTCATCAACGGGAACGACCAATGGTTTAGCTGGATTGCTCGCTAAGCGTCCTGGTCGTATCACTACAACCTAAGAAAGCCACCGTTGATTCATCAGTTGATGACACTGCCACTTCGGCTTCGCCTGAAATCACCCGGGAAGCCAAGAGCATTAACGTAGGAAGGAATCCACTAAATCGGTTTCAAAGTTCGCCTCGTCCAGCACGACGGAGCGCACCAGCCAAGCTTCTATTAGCAGCACCACTCCTATTCCAGTGATCGTGACTACACGCGTTCCAAAGTAAAGTCTCTCTTAATTTTAAATAACTTTTTAAATTTCTTTTTAATCTAGAAAGAAATTACACCATTTTGATTAAAGCAAAGATTTAGCTTAATTAACTTTTTTGAATGATTCAGGTTAAGGAACCGGACGACTACTCAGGCCTCTACTACTCTCAGTGGACAATCGCTCAAAGTCCAAGAGAAATCAAGTCGGCCAAAGTGAAACCAGGTAGTAGCACTACTACCACCACCACCACTACTACGGAAGTACCCGTGACATCGACATCTACTACAACCACAACTACGGAAGCGCCCGTGACGTCGACATCTACGACGACCAGCACGACAGAATCCCCTGCCGTAATCGTGACAACGGGATCCCGACGATCATTGTGACGGAAGAGGGACTTTATGTCCTCCTCTGGCCCTTCTCTCTTCCCGGAAGATGCCATCGTTCTCGGTTTCTCTTCCGCCACTGAGATCAGTGAGGTCGTCCAGATTGTCGGTGACGTGACGACCCTTCACCATCGCCACAATGATCATCATCACGATAACAGCAACAACAACACAGAAACCAATACTCTTGTTTAATTTCCTAGATATTTTTTTAAGAATAGAAAATAAGCTCACGACGATGAGGAATTGTACATAATTCAAAAAAGGTGATGAGTGTAAAGAAAAACATAAAAAAGCACGTACACATAAAGTATTATCAATCGCTTTTTTATTATTGGATTAACTCTTCTTATATTTGGCTGGATGAAATACAATTTTTTTCCTTTTTACATTTCTAAAAACTAACCTTTTATAAATATATTTATTTATTGCGATGATATATATATACATTTTTTCAAAAAATACATTCCATAAAAAGTTATACATGTAGACGAGGATTTTTAACTTGTTTAGTATAGCGGAGAAAGTGCTTTGCTCGGCGACGAGCGTCACGGTAAGCTAGACAGCTTTTCTAACAGAGATCGAGATTCTCTTTTTTTGGAGACCACCATCAAGGATTCATCGCCCAGCTTTTATTATACAAAAGGGTGGAGGGAGGAAGCGAGCAATAATTCAAATAACAAAGCTGACCGCAGCTTGTAACACTCACGAGAAAGTCACGCGAGTAGCTGGCAATGTGTCAATTTTTCGGTCTGATAACTTATATTGTGACTACAGTATACTATATGTACTGCGTCATCCTATCCATCATACAGGCATCTTCTTTTTTCTTCTTCTCGACGAGAGAAAGTTCATCATCATTTAAAAATAGAATTGCATTCCTTTAATCACGTTTCCTCTCATTGCTTTAGCTAATTTCCCGCATCCCTCAAAAACTCTCTCTCTCTAGTTCATTAAGGAATCAACCAGCGTCGTTATTGAGAAAACAAAAATATTGTCCTTGTTATGTATTACATATTACGCTGAATTTGTTGTGTAATATGAATCATATATAAGTAACGATGCGTGGGTGCGGGACGGGAATGCGCGCGCGCGCGCGAATTCAATCGGCATCACATTTCCACACTTGATTTCACTGCAGTTCTTTATTTCGATTCCGAAGTTTTCTCTCCACTTGAGAAAACGGAACGATTGTGGGTGTATATAGAACTTGAAATATATATATTATTACGAAAGAAGCACAGTAGCAGAGAGAGAGAGACAGATTATGTTGTGCCCTTAAGAGCGTAACGACATAGTGTTACATGCGTTCCGAAACGTTCTCTTTTAAAAGAGGAGGGCGTGACGATGACGAAGCCGAAAGAAGAAGAAGAAACGAATGCTTACTCGTGAGCGTTCTTCAACGGAAACGGATCGTTACCTGACGGGCATTTTAACTGTTCTGCCCCGCCTAATATAATAACCGGGAACGTCCTTTAAACCTCTCGGTAAAAGTTTGCAACAACAAAAGAAAAATAACTTTTCCTTTCAACTATTAATTCATCATCATTATTTTTTAAATGGTGATGTACGCGCAGGAGTAATAGCATCGGAGAAAGGGAAATTCTTCTTTTTATTGACTAACATTTATCTGATGTATATGAGAAAAGAAGAAGAAGAATTTGATGGCTGTTACGCACGAAGGCGTGTCTACATACCATTTCATATACAATTAAGCCGTCTTCGGGTAATAGTATAATAATAATAATAGTCAAACGCTTGATGGAACGTCAAGTTTCATTAGAATATACGCGAAGAACGTTTATTTCTCATCAGAATCGACAAGTTATTTTTACAGGAGAAAATGTCTGCGGTCTAATTCGGTGGGAGTCTTCTTCTTCTTCTTCTTTTTTTGAAAGTCACGAATCTGCGCGGGACTTCACCTAAAAAAAGGGAAGAAGAGCCGCAGTGCACGATACCAGCGCGCCGATTGTATGAAGGCACTTATGAAAAGATGCCCATTGTCTCTTATAAAAGATGACAATGAAGACCGCCTCTCTCGTCGGGCTTCTATTATTTCCTTTCTATGGAAGGAGCAGCAGCTATAGCACCTGTTTGAATAAAGCAGATGAAACCTCCAGCAAAAACACACATTGTCTATTCTATAGAGGTGCCATATCTGCATGATTATATGTACATACATAAAAGGTCGTTCCATTTGTGGGGCTGCCATAGCTTCTTTTCTTATTATTCATAGCGAGAAAGTGAATAGATTTTTGTTCCATGGAATCATCACAACGTTTCTTATATATTTATATATAAAATATATTGAAATCTGAAGGATTCTCTCCTTATTTGTTCAGGTTCAAAAGATGACTTTTACTAATCGAAAGGGAAAGTTGTTGTGGATTTATTTGAAACCAAAAGAAAAAGAAGAAGATGAGGGTTAAACTTGGTTGCGGCAATATATATGCTTTCTTATTTTTGCATTTTTTAAAGGACGACGGTCATGAAAATAATGATATCTATTTAGAAATTTATATATGTTTACGTATGGCACTTCAGAAGTTTCACAACTTCAGTCCTTATATTACGCAGCGCTATAAGGTATAAAGGCAGGAAAACCTCAATAATAAACACAACATTTGAACTTTTTTTTCAGAAAAGGCAATAATATTCACATTTGTGTGGCACAATGATTGCTTGCTAAAGGGAAAAGTAATATTCTTCCAAACAACTTTTTGAGCATAAAGAATGGTTGTTGCTGCGAGGGAAAAAGCGAAAGCATGTTGTATGCTGTTTATTATTGGGACATCCGGCATGAAGAAAATCAAATTACCGACAAGTTTTATATTAGGTTCTTAACAGGTTGCTACGACAGTATAGTGAAAACTGAAACCGAACCGCGTAGCTTGCCGGTCTTTTCACCTTCATAAAGAAAGAACATAAACAGCGCATCGTCAGAGACATATTTATGTGAAGATCAAGTGAACCAGGACCGTTCCAGTCATGAGACTATAAGAAAGAATATAAACAACTTCCTACACATCTAGAAATGTCATAATATTGCATCACTTTTATTATACTTTTTTTTAGTAATGCTTTCTCTGGGTTCCATCATATAATTATTCTGGCGTAACTGTATGGATCCCGTTATGATGATGTAGCGCATGACCTTAATTTAAAGGTTGTTCTTCCCACGTCATTCTAGGCTTAATGGCAGAATACTTTACTTGTATTAGAGTTTATAGATTATTGGTTTATTGTATTTGGATGAGTAGGCGCGTTGATAAATATATTCGACAACTTGATGTAGGCCTAACTTTCATTTTCAGTCGAGGTAAAAGAATAGATAGACAGCCTAAAAACCTTCCCGATGATGTCGTCTATGACGATTAGGAAGCTGCGTCCTTTCATTACAATTTGCCAGATCATCGGTTTAGTTCCCTTCTCCATGAAAATGGATCCTAAAACTGGGGGATTCATCGAGTTTAATTATTCTGTGAAAAACTTCGTCTCTTGGTGGTACAACTTTGTGGGAATTGTACAGACGACCGGCTTCTTCTTCGTTATGTTAATCGGTGTTATCGATAGTAAACCTAGCATAACACCAATCGCAGTGACAGTTTTATTGAAGGCGACCCAATTTTTGTATTTGTTACAGATATTATTGGCAAAGATAGCTCCAATAAGATACAAACGTTTTCGCAGAATCGTTAATTTGATAATAGAAGTCGAACAACATTTATCGACAATCCTACCAGGATCCATCATCAATAATAAGGATACAATAGTTTCAAGAACTTTCATTGGTATCTTAGTCATAGTATTCATGGTATGGTAAAAAAAAACATTAGAAATCTTGTTCATAAAAAATAAATAATGTATTTTTTAAAAATCAATTTTAAAAGACGATTTTAACAGCTACGAGCATTTTGTCAATCCTGGATACATTTACCGATTTGTCAAATGATATCATCGTGGCAATTATTATTATTACATGTCAAAGTTTGCTTTTCATTATGTTTACCTTGGGAATCCTGATGCTTTATCTGGCCTATTACATCATCGCTCATCAGTTCGAATTACTTAAAACCAGTATAAAATTTAACAAAAGTTCAAGCAGTACAATCAGGTAATCCGTTAAAGAAACATAATATTATGGCATTTGTTATAGCCCATTAACTTTATTGTGCGCAGTAGAATTGAAAAATTGAAAACGAGTCGGTACATTTTCGATTGCCTCTGTCGAGCTACCATACAGCTGAACCACATCTTCTCCTTCCCAACATTAGTGGCTATTAGTTCGAAATTGATTACGACTGTTTATGCCGTATTTTCAATCATACAACAGCTTCGCAATCCAAATCCACTCTTAGCTCGAATGATTTTCTTCAACTGCGCTGGTATTCTAGGGGATGTTCTTGTGATTATCATCTTTTTCGCCGCTGCAGACATGCCCATTCGTCAAGTATGGGTTTAGCTCAGTACATCTATTACCGTACTTATAATAAACATAATGAAATTTTATTGTTCATAGGCTCGGTCACTTAAAGAACAGGTGATTATAAGCTCCAATAACGCAAAAAATCAACAAGATGCCGCCGAATTCAAAATTGAGGTTTTGAAAAATATTTATCTTTTATCGAACTATTGCTATATTAATAATAGTTAATTACCAAATTTAAAGGTAATGTGTTTCCTGATGCAAATTGAAGAGGATCGTATACGTTTGTCAGGATCTGGTCTGTTTCAAGCTGGAATGCACCTCGTCCCATCGGTAAGAGTAGGCCCTAATAGAACTAAATTTTTACATATAGTTAGATAATATCTTGTTCATTTATATTTTTCTGTTTTCCAGCTGGTGGCTACTATCATTACTTATTTAGTAATTCTTTTACAAACACAATAAAAACTCATTTGACATTTAATATCCCAACTAAATTACTACTGTAATGCATGTTCACTGTTAAAAACTAAATAAAACCAATTAAGAGTTCATCTAGATGTTCCCTTGAAAAAAGTACTCGCGGATATTATAATTTGTCTCTTTTGAATAGAAAAAGATCAATAAGAAATGTGTCGTTGTTATCGATTCGGTATAAATTTGACGCTAATAATATTGGTATTACATGTAGACTAATATTGTGTGTATAAATAAATATAATGCCTAAAATATGATTGCTGCTATTTTATGTACTCCTTCAGTCATGCTAAAAGGTAGAATTGCGACAGTAACATCCACGATGATTTCGTCTCCGATGTTAAGGAAACTGCGCCCCTTTGTTGGTATCTGCCAAATTTTCGGATTAGTTCTTTTCTCCATGGAGTTGGACCCGAAAACTGGATGATTTCTCAAGTTCGCCTTTTCTTTTAAAAAGTTTGTCTCTTGGTGGTACATTTTCTTGTCGAATTTACAAGTAGCCAACTTCGTCTTTATGATATCGGCCAACATTGGTAGAAGCAAAGCCACATTGAAAGATGGAGAATCGGAATTTCCCATCGCTGTGACTCTCTTACTGCTTGCCACAAAGCTGCTATATTTGGTGCAAGTTTTAATGACCAAGATACTTGCACTAAGATACAAACGTTTTCGTCGAGTCATCAGCTTGATTCAAGAGGTAGAGCGACACTTTTCGGAAATGATGTTGCCGAGATCCATCATCGATAAAGATACGATCCTTTTGCGAACTGTAATTGGTATCTTCATCATAATTTTTATGGTAATGATTCAATGCGTATTTTGCAAATTTGATTGCTTTAGAATAGGCCGCTACACCATAATCTTATTTGATCATTGAATAGACTAGCTGGTCGATTGTGGCTGCTTGGAAAATAATGGATATTATTACCGGTTTCTCACATGATGGTATTATGGGGATTGTGATTGCATCAAGTCAATGTTTTCTCCTCGTTACCGTTGCATTGGGGGTCTTGATGCTTCATCTGACCTATTATATGATCGCTCGTAATATTGAGTTACTCAAAAGCAGTATGCAATTGCACTTACATTCAATTAGTGGTCCCATCAGGTATATGAAAGTTTTAATGCATTATTTCGATAATCTGATCTTTAACAAATTACTGTTTAAATGATATAGTTCCAGTGATATTGAAAAGATGAAGAAAAGTCGATATATTTTCGGTTGTCTCTGTACAGCAACTATTAAGCTGAACAACATATTCTCATTCCCGACATTAATCGCCATCAGCTCGAAATTAATTACATCAGTTTATGCCTTGTTTTCAATCTTATCTCAGCTTCGCGAACCCAATCCAATCTTAGCTCAGATAACAAATTTTAATTATGCTGGTCTTTTTGTGGATATCTTCGCAATCATAATTTATTTCAACGCTGCAGACATGCCCATTCGCCAAGTATACAGCTGATTTCATATACATGATTTGATATTCATTAAATCTAATGATATGCGTTTAAAAAGGCTCGGTTACTTCGAGAACAAGTTATCGTAAGCTCACATAATACGAAAGTTGATCAAAATACTGTCGAACCTAAAATTGAGGTATATGAGTGAAAAATTAGCCTTTTTTTAAATTGACTTTTATTATTAACCATTTCAACATAATTTTGAAGGTTATGTGTTTCCTTATGCAAATTGAAGAGGATCGGATACGGTTATCAGGATCTGGCCTCTTTCAAGCTGGAATGCACTTGGTTCCTACCGTAAGTTTATGTCAAATTAAGACTATACTCATAACTGTATACATAATCAATCATACAAAGACAATAGTCTTATATGTGTCTTTTTTATTATGCAGTTGGTGGCAACAATCATTACTTATTTAGTAATCCTTCTACAAACACAATATTAAAAACTTATTATTCTTTGAGACTATATGTCCCAATTATTTTTATCGTAAAAACTATAGCCTATTAAACAAATGTTCCTCTAAATGTATTCTTATTGGGAGTGTTTATTTATGTTACAAATATTAATATGATGCATTAAAAAAACGTGCTTGGGATAGAGATGGTCTTCTTATTAGTTATCCAAGAGAAAAAATCGACGATATTCGATTTATATAATTCTTCTTAATACCAATGATCAATCGTCACTTAGTTAATGGGTATTGTTATTGTTTTTGTTTATTCTCCATATCTTGGTAAACAAATTATCGTAAACACTAATCGAACATCGTATATGATATAGTTTTGAATTAGATTTATTACCAATTTTGAAGACCGGATTTTAGATATGATGAGTTTTTTAGTGTAAGTTGATCAGAATTTGGTCTCTTTCACACCAGTATCTACCTAGTCTAAATACCGTAACAAGCTTTGAATTATGTAATACCATTTTAATAATATATCTGCTTATTCGCTCTCTTTATGATTGATTGGTTCGATCATGATGATCTGTTACTTGTTTATCCTTTGACTATGATGTATACTAATATATTTATTACAACTCACTTAATGTAATACGCTTCCGCTTAAATATTACATATAGTGACCATTAAGAAGAAAGAAATACACTCATAGTAATCGACTTGAGAAACAAAACTGAATGCATGACTTTACACCCCAAAGAAATGTCTTCATTAATAATTTTTCTGCTGGAGCTGAAGAATGTCGGCACTAAAGGATCTCCGCCCCTTCGTTCATCTCTGCCAAATCATTGGACTGATCCCTTACAGCATGGAACTGGATCCAGAAACTAAAGCTTTCCGAAGATTCCGTTTCTCTATAAAGAGCATTCCAGCCTGGTTGTACATAATCGCTTTGGCTTCTCAGGTCGCCGGGTTCATCTTCGCCATTGTCTTAGTTTTAAAATACTACAAAAGCGATGGCTACAGCGATTTACACTTTCCAATTGCCGTTGCGCTACTCAACGGATCCACGCAGTTCATTTATATTTTCTTCCAGGTCTTCAAAAGAGGGATAGTCCTGCGTTATCAAACTCTTGGCAGAGTTGTCTCACTGATCAAAGAAGTGGATCGACATCTAATTAACTCCCCTAAATGCAAGAACACAGTTCTAAGGAGGACCATTATCGGGTTTCTCTTCTCACTCTCTGTGGTGACGATACTTAATTATGGCTATAAGTTGTATTATTGCTTGAATTTTTAGTTCAATTTTCCTTATTTATATCAGGTTGGTTCAAATTTTACCGCAGCATCCTCCTCTTTAAAAAAAAGGTTCACTTTGGTAGATCAATCTGAATTTACGATGACAATCGCATACTTAGTGTTTGGACTCATCCAAATTTGGATGACGATTTCTCTATGGTTCTCTTTTATCTTCATGCACCTAAGCTATTACATTACGAGCTTTTATATTCGCTTGTTAAAGTTCACGCTGTCTAAAAATCTACCGTTTGCAACACAAACTCCGGATGGGTATCTTATACAGTACTATGAATTTTTTTCTAACAGATAAAATTTAATGGGACGCTTTTTATTATTATTTTTTAAGTCAAGTATTTCGGATTAAAAAGAGCCAGCGCATTTTCAATGATCTCTGTCGGGCAAGCATTGAGTTAAACCGACTTTTTTCTTACCCAGCTTTACTCATAATTACGACGAAACTGGTCACGTTTTTGAACGGACTCTTTATGTTTATTTATCAAACAATCAAACCTGGTGCAAACGTGGTGAGTGGAGGATTATGGATGACATCAACTATCATCTTAACAGACTTGGTTATGATCTTGGTGTATATAATTTCGGCTGATATGCCGATTCAGCAGGTTAAATCATTTTTTAAATATACAGTAAATAAGAAAAAAACATTTATAACTAAAGAAAAAAATAGGTGCGGCTACTCCGAGAAAAACTTATTTGGATTTCGAACACAAACATGAAAACCGATATAGATTATAGAATAGAGGTGGATCAAAAAGTTATGTTACAATAAATTAATGGTTCTAATCGATGACATTCTTTTATTGAAACATTTTTTTAAACTATTGATGTAGGTGATGTCTTTGATGGTGATGATGGAAGAAGATCGTATCCGTTTAACTGGAGTCGGTTTATTTAAAGTGGGAATCCATCTTATCCCACCAGTAATTAATGTTTCTGCTTTCCAAGAAATTGCGAGGGGTTGACCACTCCACATTTAGGTGTACGAAGATTTAAATCCGAAAAAGGAAAAAAATTTGGATTTTCAGAAAATTTTTGGACTTTTTTAGATTTTTTCAAGATTTTTGGATTTTTTGGACTTTTTTTGGATTTTTTTGCCATTTTTTTTGGATTTTTTTTCTTTTTCGTGGATTTTGGATTTTTTTCGTCCAAATTTTTTGGATTTTTTGGATTTTTTCTGGATTTTTTGGATTTTTTTTGGATTTTTTTTAGGGTGTACGAAAACTTTTTTGAGTGGTCAACCCCTCGAGAAATTGACTAGAACAGGTTTTCGGTTTTTCAAAAACAGTTGGGAATTGAGGGACGGACCATTCGGCGGAATATGACTTGAACCAGCAACGACCGCCTAAAAGGCGGACTTTAGGGATTAGGGGGAAATTATTCGGATGGCAGGTCTCTTTGGCGGACCGGGTATCCGTTTCCGATGTTTCTCCCCAAGTTCGCCTCTTAAGCGGTCCTCGGCCCAAGTCATGTCCGCCAAAAAATTCGGCCTGTATTTCATCGTGTTTATTTAAAAAAAAAAATACGACTTATTTCGATGCTTCTTTGAATTTAAACCAAAACGTAATGTCAAATTATTAATACAAGCATTTATATTTTTTAATTCTTATTATATCAGCATTTCCAAAATAGCTTATTATTCGAATTGTGGAATTTGATCGTTTGTACCTTTTAATATTATATTTTAATTGTTCACAGTTGACGGCGTCGTTGATAACCTACTTGATCATCTTGATCCAAACTCAGCTCAACACTTCTCACACTGCTCTGGCTTCAAGTCAAGGAAGTTGAGCAATATTTGATCGGCTATTATTGTTGAAAAAGAGTCAACTAGTATTGAACAATCTCTTTCTGGCTATTATCGGACTGAACCATATCCTCTCCGCCTCTCCAGCTTTGATTATTCTTGGATCAGTTCACAACTTGTATCGATAGTTTATTCGCTCTTCAGTATCAGGTGGAATCATAATGCCGAATGTTTTCTCTTAGAAATTTATCTTACTGATTAATTCGCTTAGTTTTTTTCGGTATTTTTGTCGATTTCAAATTAGGGAGAACACTATATGATTGAAAATAATACAGTTTTAACATGTTGTATTAGGCTGAATACGATAACGAAAACGCATTATAATCATATTGTTACATAAAGTTGCTTATTGATTATTGTACTTCTTGTATATACTACTATAGATGGTTATAGGTTCAACAAATACGAAGCATACTATAATCAATTAGAGTATTTGTAATTTACACCTGATGGAAATATATTAAGTGTTCTTGCTTCAGCTAGCATATATAAGCTATTACTTGCATTTTAGTCCTGCTAAAAGAATAATATAGGGTATCAAGCTCCGTGATGACGACGTCTATAATGATTAGAAAATTGCACCCTTTCATTAAAATCTGCCAGATCGTTGGCCTAGTTCCTTTCTTGATGAAGATGGATCCCAAAATCAGAGGATTCCTTACGTTTTTTTATAACCTCCTTACACTTTTTCTATAAAAAAGTTTGTGGTACATCTTGTTAGGGATTTTCCAAGTGGGAGACTACATCTTCATCGTATCATCCAATATCAGAAAAAGCAGCAAAACCATTTCATCGAGTGAAGGAGAATCGCGGGAATACCCACTGCTGTGTCCATCTTACTGTTTTGCACAAAGATGCTATTTTTTTATGCAAGTGTTACCAGTAAAGATAGTATCACTAAGATACAACCGTCTACATCGCGTCATCAATTTAATCAAAGAATTAGAGCGACACTTTTTGGAAATAATGTTGCCAAGATCTATTACCAATAAGGATGCAATTTATTTAAGAACTGTTATGGGTATCTTCATAATTTTCTTTTTGGTAAGATTTAAAATATTAAAATTTCAAGTCATTTTTTAAAAAATTGTAATAATTTTTTGGTGCATTCAATACAGACCTCATTGACCAATATTGCTACTTGACAAATAATGAATATCGCGTTAATCTTAATTATTTCAAAACAATGTTTTTTCCTTATCATAATTATCTTGGGTCTCCTATTAATGCTTCGTCTCTTCTATTATATCATTGCGCATTGCATTGAACTACTTACCTCCAGTAAAAAAATAAGCAACCGTTCAAGTAATACCAGATACAAAATAAGAAATAACATTCATCAATTTAAAATAATGATTTTCAAGATCATTAAATATTAGCAGTGATTTTGAAATGTTGAAAAAGAGTCGATACATTTTCGGTTGCCTTTGTCGAGCTACTATTCAGCTAAACTACATTTTCTCCCTGCCAGCCTTAGTTGCCACTAGCTCGAAACTGGTGACAACCGTTTATAAATTATTTTCAATTTATACGTCAGCCACTCAATCCAAATCCACTGGTGGCTCAAATGATTTTCCTCAATTATGCTAGACTTCTTGTAGATGTGTTAACGATTTTAATTTATTTCAACGCTGAAGACATGTCCATTCAACAGACTTCTCCATCCAAAAAATGGATTAGTTCAACTGCTATCTGTTCCCCTCATCTGTTCTCCCTCTAGATTTTGTTCCCAAAAGGAAGAACACTGCTGCACTGCACACAGGTTTAACTCTGCCGTGGCTCAACTCTGTTGACGAGTGTTGACGTGTTGCTGTTAAATTGCATTGGGAACTTTAACAGGATTACGATGATCGACCTATAGCTTTTTTAGCCATTTCCAGGCGTTTTAGAGTTTTTGGGCTGTTTAACATCTTACCAATGGTGTAGTAGACCTGTTCTAGGCATTCACATTGCCCCGATGAAAAAAATTAATTAAAGAAGTCCCGATGCTCTTATTATGCCTACTTAAACGTAATAGAACGTAGCTATACATATGTTGTTAAAATATTATAATAACCTGGTTTTTCATGTGATTTTAGTTCATACCTATGCCTATTTGTCGTTGCCATGTAGGCTAGAAAGTTTAGACAATATCAGTCAAGCCTCACCACATCACCCAAGAAGAAAATAAATCAACTGTCTATCCTACAAATTAACCTTCATCATTCTAAGGATGCATCAGCCCTACTAGTGAAGACAATTGAAGATTATGAAGCAGATATTATTATGATTCAGGAGCCATATGCGGTTGGATCCGACAAAGTGGAGCTGGCAAATATACCGAAAGGTTATGTTGGTCATCATCAGTTGGACAGAGAGCATTGTTACGGAGCAGCCATTATTGTAAGAGATACCCTGCACAGCACTATAATCAGTAGCTGCTCAAGAAATCACATGGCTTGCGTGAAGCTTTTTATTGGGAATCTTGTTTTCCTCCTTATTTCCGCGTATTGGCGTCCTTCAGTGGCATCCATCTCAGGCAGCATCGAAGAAGTACTGAAGCTGAACGGCGAGTTGAAAGAGAGAACAATAATCTGCATAGATGCTAATGCAAGAAGCACCAGCTGGAACAGTGCACGGACGGATGAGAGAGGAATGGAGCTCGAACAATTGTCCTTGCGTTACTCACTCTCGATTGCAAATGTGAGGAAGAAGAATCTTCCTTTTGTGCCACCCAGAACTTCCTTCGTTGACGTAACTCTAGTTGGACAAGAATTTAAAGTGGATAGCTGGCTGTTCCTGGACGATCACTCTCTTTCTGATCACCCCTACATTCTTATGCAGTGCCACCACCATAATCCTAATATTGCTACTACTAGTTCAAGAAAGCTCAGAGCTCCGCGCGTAAATCAACTCGACAAAGTCATTTTCAAGACCCAGCTTGGTTATCAATTAGAATCTGCCGGTTTGGACAATGCTCCTACAACAGTTGAAGAAACTGAGGAGTACGCGGAGAAGCTGACAAGAGCCATAATAACAGCTGCTACCAGAAGCAAATTGAAGTTCAAGAAGGGAAGCAAGTGTCTATCTCCTTGGTGGACTGATGAATTGAGTAATCAAAGAGAGAAAGTGAGATGCGCGTATCGCTGCTGCGAAGTGCTAAGATCCGAGGCTACGACAGCCAACTTAAGAGAGGAGAAGAGAAAGTATCAGCAAGCTATCCGATGGGCGAGGGCAAAATCATTCAGAGACTTTTGCACAGACAATATGAACGAGGATCTCTATACGGCTATGCAGCAGATTACTGGTGTTGCGGAGAAGGAAAATGGACCATCTGAACTTCGTTTGAATGGGGTGATAGAAAATGAGCCAACGGTTATTCTGGAAGCCCTGGCAAGCCGCTTTTTTCCCGAGGAGCGGCCGTCAAGTGAACAACATAGAGCAACTGTGGAAGCAGCTTCTTACTACTGCAATACGGAGGAGAATGACGAGGATTCGGACCAGCCACCTGAGATAAAGAGTGAAGAATTGAGGAAGGCATTATTCACTGTTAGAAGAAGTGCTGCACCTGGAGTGGACGGAATCACTATTCCATTATTGCTGCTGGCGCTGCAGTTGATAGAACCACATTTATTGCTCCTTTTCAACGCCTGTCTTTCTTTTGGTATTTTCCCGATGAATTGGAAGATGGCTAGGGTCACTGTCATCAGGAAGCCGGGTAAAGCCGATTATTTAGATGCCGACAACTATCGCCCTATCAGTGTACTTTCTAGTATGGGAAAGGTGCTTGAAAAGGTTATACAGAATCGACTAAACTGGCTGGCGGAGCAGGGAAATTGGCTAAGTGAGAACCAACATGGCTTCAGAAGAGGGAAATCGACGGAGACGGCTTTACATACTCTTGTCGCCGATATTGAGGATGCTTTCGGTGAGAGATCAATCACGGCCGGTCTCTTCATAGATATATTGAATGCCTTCATTGTTGCCTGGCCGGGTGCGATCGTTGCAGCGCTTGGAAGAAGAGGATGTCCAAGATACCTTATTAAGGGGCCGTACATAAATGACGTCCGGCGGATTCCCCGGATTTTAGACCCCCCCCTCCCCCCGCGTCCGGGTATTTAACATTACGGCTCTTATGGCCTGTCCAGTTTGGCTTGACCCCCCCCTCCCCTCGAACCCCGGACGTCATATATGTACGGCCCCTAAGATGGTGGCAAATTTCTTGAGTAATAGAACAGCACTACTCTGTACCCAGCTACTAGAACTCTTGGTTTATGTGCTAATAGGTTGTCCACAAGGCAGTCTCCTTTCTCCGTTTCTATGGAACATGCTCATCGATGATCTACTTCGCCTCTCTCTTCCAAGGGGAGTAAAAATACTGGCGTATGCGGACGATGTTACCCTTTGGTGCTCCCACAGGGACCCAACGGTGGCGGTGGAACAACTTCAGAGTGCCTTGGCGATGGTTAGAGAGTGGCTTGAAAACGTAAAGCTGGAAATAAAAGCTTCCAAGACAATCATGATGATCTTCAGTAAAAGGAAGTTGGCACTACCGGATCTATCGCTCACAGTCGGCGGCTTTAAAGTGGTACCGAGTTCATCGACGAGAATCTTGGGAATTATTATAGACTCACAATTGAAATGGAGAGAACACCTGATGGAGAAGGAGATCAAGTTCAAGAGATTACTGCACTCTATCAAGCGTCACCTAGGAAGATCTTGGGGTCTATCAAGTCATCGTTTAAAGACACTTTATAAGGCAATAGCGGAGCCTACGCTGCTTTATGCTTGCTCAGTGTGGGCGTCAGTTATTAACACAAAGCGAGGAGTGAAGAAGCTTCGGTCCATTGAACGCGGCTTCAACCTTCTTGTGACGAGGTCCTTCAGGACGGTGGATACTGGAGCGCTCTCTATCTTGGCCGGGTCGGTGCCACTGGACTATCGAATTCGAGAGCTGGTCCTTAGGCGATACTATTTTGGCGGCTTTAAGTTCTTCTCTCCGTCGGCAGTGCGGACGATTGAGGGGCTGATTCCCAGTTTTCGTTTCGGCCGTGCAGATTTTTCTTCTTCTACTGAGTCCGGGTCGGAGCCACCGTGGAGAATTGACTCTCGAGATCGAGCTGATCCACTTGGCCCTTCATATGCATACAACTTGGTACGCTGGTCATCGACACCGCCACCTCCACCGTCAACATCATCACTATCGCCACCACTGGCTGCCACCTCTTTTGTTCTGCCCGATGTGCTGGTCGGTGGTACACCGTTCCGCAGCGGGCAGTTTCTTCCCTGTCCGAAAGCTAAGGCGATAAGAGTAATTCAGGGGGTTTTGTTCAGTAGATGGGAGGATGAGTGGGAGGCTGCGGAGCAGGGTGCGGCGACGAGGAGCTTATTTCCCGGGCCAGATTGTGTAAGGAAGTGTAAGGGTCTCCGGCTGACGTTTCAGCTCTCCCAAGTATTCACTGGACATAGCTTTTTAAACGAGCACCAGCATCGCGTAGGTAGAGTGTTAAGCCCTTTCTGTGCATGTGGGAGGGATGAGGTTGAGACTCGGGATCATTTTCTCTTTTATTGTAAGTTGTTCGATTGCTACAGGGAAGAATTTGTAACGATTAGTCTTAAGGAGTTGGGAATGTGGCCTCCCCGTCTATCCTCTTTACATAGATCCTCTTCAGTTTTTCATGCGATGATGAGATTTGTTACGGCAACGGGAAGGTTGAAGTGCCCCGGGACCCTGGGATCTTAATGCTTTCGCTTGTATTGAGGTGGCTGTGTTATCGCTCGTCAATCTTTGGTCCTTCATGCACTTACTTCAAATCATTGCATCATTCTTCATTTTCTTTCATTTATTTATTATCATTTTTATATTTATTTATTTTTATATTTTTTATTCATTTTGTTTTATTTTGTGTCCATATTATTGTCCTTCATTTAAAGTGAGTGCTATAGAGATCCAGTTTGAATTAATTGAACATGGTACCCCGTGTCCCTTCTCCCTACCTAAAATCATTCCTCTAAATATCCTTAACCAAGAAGAAAGAGCCCTCGGCGATCGACCAGCAGACGACTTCCATATGCTCTGCAGTGCGGTGACAGAAAGTTTAGTGCGGTCTGCATGTTGGCTGATCCAACTTGCACAGTCAGTTCCTCGGTCAATTCAATACAGCCCTGTGCGCCTATCTTCAAGAAGATGCCTTACGACAGAAATAGTGCCGAGAGTAGGAAGAGTAAAAGTGCGGCAAGAGCTGCCCGCCATCGTGAGCAACTCGGCATTCCAGAGTGGATTGTGGCTCCAGCTATTCCTGACGAGATGCCTATAGTACCTGCTGTCATACCACAAGCACCAGAAGTACACGTCATGCACGACCAGGAGCCATTAGCCATGGAAAAAGAGCCGGAGATTGACGGAGACGATCTTATCGCTGCCATCGACGAGCTTTTGGCTGCTGCTTCCCACCCAGCACTGCCGGAGGAAGCGGCGAGCCAGACAGCAGCAAAATCATCTGACACACGTGGCTCTACACCGGCAGCATCATCCTCCTTGGCCACTGCTGGTTCAGTGGCGCACGGAACGGAGAAGAGCGAGCCTTTGGAGCCAACCAGTGAGGTGGAAGTGCAAGTTGAGGAAGATGAGGAGTTTGTCCTCGATTTGATGATCCAAGAGGAAGAGGAATGGCAGCCTTAGATGACAGGAAGAGGCTCAGCATAAAAGTCTCCTGGAGTTACGGCACACGAGTCAGTTTACAGCCTCCCCCCTTACACCTTCACCTTCCCTCCTTTCCAGAAATCCATCAACCAAACCCACCTAATCAATTCACAGTCCACTGGTCTGCGTTACGCCTTCTGTGGCTGTGAAATATCTAGTGCACTGGTTCTTTTGAGTTCTCTGTATGGTTTTGTGTCTTGAGATGGGTGAAACTCTTGTCCCTTTCTTTGAGTCGGCCCAAATAAACTTGTTTATAAAAAAAAAAAAAAAAAAAAAAGCGAATCTTGGTTCGAACAAAAGTTGGACCATTTTGACCGCTTTAATAATATTACGTGGCGACAGGTGAGAAAATGATTGAATGTAATTATGTTAATTTGTAAAAATACCATTTCATCAATGATTTAGAGGTATTATACGAACGATGATTTCTTCAATCAAAAAACGAGGGATGGCCCAATTTTTTTAATGATCGGTGGAGAACAGAGCATTGATGACAATTTCATAAACGATGGAATGTGGATTGAATGGGCTAAAAAGTATTCAGCCCTCTGCTTTCAAGTGGAACACCGATATTATGGCAACAGCCATCCTACTCCGTAAGATAAAATTAAATCCCATTTTGTCTCAATTTTTTGAAAGTTTATATTAAATGGGTAAATCTGATTTAGTGACGTGAGCACCGCCAATCTAAAATATCTGAGTAGTGAACAAGCTCTCGCTGATTTGGCAAACTTCATTTTATACCAACAAAAGGCAAAGAATTTAACCAAGAACAAGTGGATCGTCTTTGGAGGATCTTATCCGGGGAATTTAGCTGCTTGGTTCAGGCTTAAGTATCCGCATCTGGCCTACGGGGCCGTTGCCTCTAGTGCTCCCGTTCTGGCTAAAATGAATTTCAAAGGTTCGCACACATATTATCACGTTAAAAAATATTTTATCGAAGCCCATATACGTTTTCTTTATCAGAATACTATGAAGTGTTGAGCAATGGTCTGAAAACATCTAAACATGGTGTGGCGTGCAAAAATGCTATTCAACAAGGATTCATTTCTTTAGTTCAGATGTCGCAGTCGAAAGCCACTTGTGGAAATATTCAACAACTCTTTAAATTCTGCGATCCTATCAACTGTACTGACGGACTTCAAGTGTCTTACGCAATTGATGTATTGGCATCTTCACTTTTTGCTGGAAACGTTCAAAATAACAACGGTCCATATTCGATTACTCCAAACATAGTATATTTATATATTTATAATTGATTTGAATTAAATGGTTCATGACATTATGGTCCATTTAGGATACACTGTGCAGCATTATGACCAACTCATCCATTGGACCACCAGTCAACCGTCTTGCAGCTATTGGCGGTAACTATGGCCTATTCGTATCAAACTTTTCGCTGTGGCGTATCGATGTGGTGGAATTACCAACAAGTTTTATTTTCTAATTAGATATAATGATGAGATTGAATCGATATAGTTGTATGTATAACGACTACTATGGCGCCGTGAAATATTATTCAACATCAACATCGTGGGATGATTCAGCTGTTTCCGGAGGGAGTAATTAACGTGCTGATAAGGCTTCCTTTATTATTTTTGTGTAATTTATTTAATTTATATAGCCCGACAATGGTTTTATCAGACCTGCACCGAATTCGGCTATTTGATGACATCCGACTCTAATGACCAACCATTCGGCAATCGTTTCCCACTGAACTATGTTACGCGCAAGCAATGCACCGACGTCTTTGGCCCAAAATTTAATGGTCAATTCATTTCTCGGGTTGTTGATTGGACTAATGGTGCTAACGGTGGATTGAATTTGTTATTGAACCGCACTGTATTTATTAACGGATCCATCGATCCTTGGTCTGCCCTAGGAATGACAACTAATAAAACTGGAAATTTGGCTATTTTCATCAAGGGTATCAAAATATATGCTTTTAATCATCGCCTAATTTGAATTTGATCTATTTCTTTATCAATGACAATATACAAACAGGGACTGCTCACTGTCATGATATGTACCCTACGTCCTCGAAAGATTCCCCCGCCATGAAAGCTGCCAAACTTCAAATCGAGGCCAATTTAAAGTCCTGGATTTTGACAAATTGAAAAGTAAAATATTTACCCTTATAAGCATGGTATGATGATCCCTAATTAGGCCTATACAAAATCAAATAATTGGAACACACTTTGATTCAATAAAAAATTAATCTATTGGCAACTATATTGTGTATTCATTGATCTACACAACATTTATATAACCCAGACGACCTCGTTAGTTTACGATCGAACAGTCTCAAATCCCGATGCGAACAAAACGAGTGTAAAAACATTCCAATTAACGTCAGAGTGCAAAGCTTCGAGCAAGTTTTTTAACATAGCCATCAAAGTACTTAATCACTACCGTACCGAACGTTATGAGCTCCGTTATGAGTTATGACGTCATTTACTTTTTATCTCTATATACCGATTTATCAATGCAAGAGTAGACCATGCTAAGTATTCTACCGTGTCGCAATTGTTGCTCAATTATAAAACGAACCCTGTTGAAATGAAAGATCTTTACTGCTGTGTTTTCTTGAAGCCACAAGCAGCGAGCAACTTTTCGCAAATAAGGATGAAGAAGGCGAGAACGAAACCGACGAGTAGCATAGCAAACGGATTCGCCAAAATTTGCAAGAGGGGTTTTAGCCGTATTACGAGGATCGTTCTTCTTTTGTTTCGATTTATCTAGGCATTGATAGGGTTTCGCCTGGTAAATATCTTGCCAATGATTAAGTAGACCTGCTTCATGCATTCGCATAATTCTAAAAAATGATGCCATAATAAAGTTAGGTTAAGCATTATGATTAAATAGCACTACAGTACTGTAGTATGGTTACGCTTTGTTGTAGAATTCAGTGTTCCGATCTCCTTTGCGTATCATCCATGGCCCACGGAAGCTATCAATAAAGCTTTTTTTGGCAAGGGCAAAATTGCATTGGCCGGTCTGGCGAAAATCGTCCATCATCACATTAAATATCGGACCAATTCTCTTTCAAATATTAAATATATTTCATACAACTCCTCGCACGCAATGACGACATTTAAAACACGTCTAATTACATGGAGAAAAACAGATGGTCGTTTGCTCCTCTTTACTCTTTCCATGCAGTCTGGTACATTTGGGCATCTATATTCCCTGGAGTTTTTGTTCAGTTTTTGGGTAAGTTTTTCATCAGAGGATCATCTGATTCCTTAGATAATATTTGAAAGAATAACATTACTTTTTTATCTTCTCTACCGTTACGATGAATACGACGTATACTGAAATCATTATATCAATTGCCGCACGATCGACAACAAATAGGTTAACGTTTGGCTTAGCTGCTAGCTCCTCCGCAGATTTGACGATCGGTTCAGAAATATTAGTCAGGAGGTAACCAAAAAGTTGCGACGTATACAATCCAACCAGAATAAAAGTACCAAATAGCCACATTGCCATCAAAATTCGAATCCTGGTTTTGTCTAAAGCCTTGAATCCTCCTCGTCCAAATAATGAACCAATAACAAAAAGCCAGTCTAAATTACTTTTAGAACGACTACTCCCTGATGGTCCTTTGAAGGAATCCAATAAAATCAAGACGGTAATCATAGCAAGTACGGAGAACAACAAAAAAACATCCAAACCTGAATTATAAATATTTGAAATTAATATCAACGACGATGCTTACGTTATTTAAAAAAATAGAAATAAAGTAACACTTACTGGTAAAGAAAAAGGTTTCACAAAAGCTGATGAGTCGCTCACGAAACTGGCATTAGGATAAGCATTTAAACTGGTTCCATCATCCAGGGATGAACGAAGTCGAGCAATTGTTGGTGCATATACCTAATATATAAAATATATTTATATTTTATAATAGGCTACATAGAAAATCAAAAAAACTTTATTTGTTGTGATTGCGTTAGATTGAGGGCGTGATACACCAAGTTGAACATTTCCACCGCTACACCGTGAAGTTACATTTCTAAATGTGCCTAATTGATATTGGTGTATATAATTTCGGCTGATATGCCGATACAGCAGGTTAAATCATTTTTTAAATATAAATAAGAAAAACGCGCTTATAACTAAAGAAAAAAAATAGGTTCGGCTACTCCAAGAAAAACTTATTTGGATTTCGAACGCAAACATGGAAACGGATATAGATTATAGAATAGAGGTATACCAAATACTTGGGTTAAAACAAATAAAAAGTTCTAATCGATGACAGATTTTTATTGATGCAATATTTTTAATTATTGATGTAGGTAATGTCTTTGATGGTGATGATGGAAGAAAATCGTATCCGTTTGAGTGGAGTTGGTTTATTTAAATTGGGAATCCATCTTATTCCACCAGTAACTCGTGTTTCTTCTCTCCAAGAACTTGACTAAAGCCAAGTTTTTTTTTGTTTTTCAAAAACAGTTGGGAATTGGGGGACCGACTATTCGACGGACTTGGACTGGGATCGAGGACCACCTAAAAGTCGGACTTTAGGGGGAAACCATTCGAAAGGTACTCACTAAAAAGGTACCGGTCTCTTTGGCCTGGCCCGGGTCCACTATTTCTTTCTAAAGTCCGCCTCTGAAGCGATCCTCGGTCCAAGTCTATGTCCACCGAGTAGTCGGTCCTGGGAATGGGGCCTATCTCGTATTGCATCGTGTTGAAGATTAAAAAAAACACTTCTTCTGATTTCTCTTTGAATTTGAACCGAATTTTGATGTAAAATTATTCATACACTATAGCATGTATATCTTAATTCTTATTATTACAATATTTCAAAAATAGCTTGTTTTTCTAATTGTGGGATTTGGTCATTTATTTCGTTACAATGTAATTTAATTTTTTTACAGTTGACGGCGTCGTTGATAACCTATTTACATGATAACCTTTTTACAAAAAAAAATCCGACATTTAAAAAATTTTAATTAAGGACTGCTTGGCAACGCTTGCCGTGGATTTCTAAAAAAGAGAGGTAGATTCAAATGAATAATAAAAGAATGATGAAATCAAAAATCTATTCATCAAATATTACATAACTAAAACGGGGGGGGGGGCTAATTCAGTCGGAGACTGAATTATTCTAATAAGGGCGAGCCAAAAACGAGCTTTTCTCCTTATAAACAGCAAAGATGGTAAAAGGGAATGCGACAACTAGCTAGGATTTTGACAAGAATGTAGGCTATAATTTAGTGTTGTTATCGTTGTGGATGCTGTGTGTACAAGTGCCGACCAGTTGGTAAGAAGCGGAACGAAAAGGTGTCTGAACGAAAAATCTTTGAAGAACTATAAATGGTTCAACTCTGTTGACGAATTGAAAGTGTTGCCATTGAGGCTATAAAGTTTCGACAAAATCAATAAGTGATGACTTTGGAAGTGTGAAAACAGTGTTGAAAAAAAAGAATGATAACAAAAACTTCCATCAACAGCATCAGATGGGCTAATTGTACAAGTAGAGTGGGATAAATAGATGCTATGCATGAATATGCCATATTTTCCTGTTGAAAACAATAGCTACGTCGAAACAATAACAATAACCAGACTTTTGGAGAGCGTCACTGCAGACGGTTTCTGCTAATATAGTTCTTTTTATTTTGTTAAAAGACTCATTTCAATTAAATTTTTATTCACACCTTATCCGGCAACAAATTAAGTTCTGTTCAAAGATACTTCGTTCTTCGCCTTAAACCCTGTTTAGTCTATTATATCTTGAAACGTAAGTATAACTTAATTTTGATGATATTATTTATATGAACTTTTAATGAATGTAACAACTACCATTTTCTCTTTTTACAGACTATCTTGATAGAATGATGTTACATCAATTAAGAAATTGTCGTCCACCAATACTATTTTCCCTTTTCCCCTTGTTTTTTCGCTTTGTGCTCGTAATTGCTGGGCAGAATAGTGACGAACAAGGCATCCCTTTTTTGGGTGTCAGATTTGGTGTGCAGAAAATTGTCCTAACTTCCAATGTAACAATTTTAACCGCAACAAGCGAATCTTGGTTCGTACAAAAGTTGGACCATTTTGACCGCTTTAATAGTATTACGTGGCGACAGGTGAATAAATAATTTGATATTATTTTAAATTTTAGATTTTATAATTTCATTAATGGTTTAGAGGTATTTTACCAATGATGATTTCTTCAATCAAAATACGAATGATGGACCAATTTTTTTAATGATCGGTGGAGAACAGAGCATTGATGATAATTTCATAAGCAGTGGAATGTGGATTGAATGGGCCAAAAAGTATTCAGCCCTTTGTTTTCAAGTCGAGCACCGATATTACGGCAACAGCCATCCTACTCCGTATACCACAAATTTTAAACCCTTTTTCAAATCTTTTTATTTTTATTTTTTATTGAATGGTTAAAATTGGCAGGGATGTGAGAACCACCAATTTAAAATACCTGAGTAGTGAGCAAGCTCTAGCTGATTTGGCAAACTTCATTGTATACCAAAAAAAGGCAATGAATTTAACCAAGAATAAGTGGATCGTCTTTGGAGGATCTTATCCGGGAAATTTAGCTGCTTGGTTCAGGCTTAAGTATCCACATCTGGCCTACGGGGCCGTTGCCTCTAGTGCTCCCGTTCTGGCTAAAATGAATTTCAAAGGTTCACATATTATCACGTTAAAAAAAAATATTTTATCGAAGCCCATATACTTTTATTTATCAGAATACTATGAAGTCTTGAGTAATGCTCTGAAAACATCTAAACAAGGCGTGGCGTGCACAAATGCTATTCAACAAGGAATCGCTGCTTTAGTTCGAATGTCGCAGTCGAAAGCCACTTGTGGAAATATTCAAAAACTCTTTAAATTCTGCAATCCTGTCAACTGTACTGACGGACTTCAAGTGTCTTACGCATTTGATGTATTGGCAATTTCACTTTTTGCCGGAAACGTTCAAAATAACAACGGTCCATTTTCATTTACTCCAAACATAGTAGGTCTATATTTATAATTGATTTGAATTAAATGGTTTGTGACGTTAAGGTCCATTTAGGATACACTGTGTAACATTATGACCAACGCAGCAATTGGACCACCAGTCAACCGTCTTGCTGCTATTGGCGGTAAGGCCTATTCGTATATACCTTTTGCTGTGGCGTATGTCGATGTCGTGGAATTACTAATAAGTTTCATTTTATAATTAGATATAATGAGGAGATTGAACCTAATTAGTTGTTTGTATAATGACTACTATGGAGCCGTGAAATATTATTCAACATCAACATCGTGGGATGATTATGCTGTTTCCGGAGGAAGTAATAAGCGTGATCATTGGGTTTTCTTTATTTATTCGTTTAATAACGGTCCATTTATGTAATTTACATATAGGCAGACAATGGTTTTATCAAACATGCACCGAATTCGGCTACCTGTTAACATCCGACTCTACTAATCAACCATTCTGCAAACGTTTCCCACTGAGCTATGTTTTGCGTAAGCAATGCACTGACGTCTTTGGTCCAAATTTTAATAGTCAATTCATTTCTCGAGTTGTTGATTGGACTAATACTGCTAACGGTGGATTGAATTTGTTATTGAACCGCACCGTATTTATTAATGGATCCATCGATCCTTGGTCTGCCCTAGGAATGACAACCAATAAAACTGGAAATTTGGCTATTTTCATCAAGGGTATAAACATATGTGCTTTCAATCATCGTCTAATTTGAATTTGATCTATCGCACTTCTTTATCAATGACAATATACAAATAGGGACTGCTCACTGTCATGATATGTACCCTTCGTCCTCGAACGATTCCCCCGCCATGAAAGCTGCCAAACTTCAAATCGAGGCCAATTTAAAGTCCTGGATTTTGAAAAATTGAAAAGTAAAATATTTACCATTATAAGCATGGTATGATGATTCCTAATTAGGCCTATACAAAGTCAAATAACTGGAACACATTTTGATTCAATAAAACATTAATCAATTGGCATCTGTATTGTGTTTTTATTGATCTACACCAAATATATGTAACCCTGACGACCTCATTAGCTTACGATCTAACGGTCCCAAAATTCCGACGCGAACAAAACGAGTGTAAAAAGGATCCAAATCAGCGTCGGAGTGCCAAGAGGGGAGCATCGAGATTCGAAAGGGGAAAAATTCGGATGGTCACAGATCTCCAAGGAGAGGGAATTCTTAAAACATAGCCAACCAGTCCTAATGGATAAGAAATAAGACGTGGGACACAAAAGGGTGACTCAATGAATTATAGAAATTCAGGAGTAGACCGTACACAAATTTCCACCGTATCGCAATTGTCGCTGAATTATAAAACGAGCTCTGTTGAAATAAAAGATCTCATCTGTTGTGTCTTCTTGAAGTCACAGGCATCAAACTAATTTTCGCAAATAAGGACGAAGAAAGCGAGAACGAAACCAACGAGTAGCATAGCAAACGGAATCGCCAAGTTTGCAAGAGTGATTTTCGCTGTATTACGAGGGTCGTCCTTCTTTTGTTTAGACTTATCTAGGCATTGATAGGGTTTCGCCTGGTATATATCTTGCCAATGATTAAGTAGACTGCTTCATGCATTCGCATAGCCCTAGAAAATAATAAAGTTGGGTTAAGCATTATTACTAAATATGACTATAGGACTTATATATTTACGGCTTGTTGTAGAATTGAAGAATTCAGTGTTCCGATATCCTTTGCGTAGGCCTATCATCCATGATCAAGGGAAGCTATCAATAAAACTTTTTTTTTGGCAAGGGCGAAATTGCATTGGCCGGTCTGACGAAATTACGAAAATCGTCCATTATCACATTAAATATCGGACCAATCCTCTTTCAAATATTAAATATATTTCAAATAACTCCTCGTTTACAATGACGACATTAAAAATAGTAAAACGCGTCTAATTACATGGACGAGAAAAACAGATGGTCGTTTGCTTTTCTTTACCCTTTCCATGCAGTCTGGAACATTTGAGCATCTATATTCCTTGGAATTTTGATTCAGGTTTTGAGCAAGTTTTTTCATCATAGGATCATCCGATTCCTTACATAATATTTGAAAGAAAAATGCTAGTTTTATCCCTTCTTTACCATTACGATGTATACGTACCGAAATTATTATATCTTTTGCTACACGATCGACAACCAGTAGGTCAACGTTTGGCTTATCTTCTAGCTCCTCCGCAGATTTGACGATCGGTTCAGGAATGTTAGTTAATTAGTCATGAGGTAGCCAAAGAGTTGTGAAGTATACAATCCAACCAAGATAAAAATACCAAATAGCCAAACTGCCATCAATATAATATATATTTGGTGCAAATACTATATAAGCAAATATACTTCAACGATAAAGACAGCAAATAACGCGGGTCATTAAAAAAATAGAAATACTACTAATTTATAATCAGTATTCAAATCAGAATGCACTACTACAATGACAAAAAAGTTAAATTTATATGAAACATGGGAACAATTATCTAAAAGCCCCGCCGTCTAGGTCTCTTTCTATCAGGCTTTAGGAGGTTGATTTCCTGATATACCTGCTGACAAAGCCCCTCTCATGCCAGCCCAAACGAAGCGGAGGACCGCCACGGCAATAAAGTTCTGCTATACTTGCTGCCGTGGCGGTCCGCCACGGCAATAAACTCTACCTAAATGATATATATATATATTTATATGTGCTTTAAAAGCAGTGTTTAACTGATGAATGATCAATCCAATATTAATGCAGTGGCCTCTCTAAAATCGCAACAAGTGCAATAATAAGTGCTGGTGAGGGAGAAGGCCAGTTCTGTAATTATATCACGAGTATAATATTTAACTCGCTATTTTAGTGCCATATTAATTGATACTTAGTGTACGTACTGTACTTCTGTATTACTATTGCTTTGTGAAATCGATTTCCTAATATACATATTTTTTAAATATACGACTTTACTTTTATAAGTCAGCTATATGCTTTAAGGCAGGCAGAATCCATTGCAATATTGTGTATTAATTTTGTAACAATTACTACAGAAGGGAAACCAATCAATTTAGACAATTTAATGTCTTTGTTGTCTGATTGCCTTGGCCCTTGAGTCAATTAATAAGAGCTAAGAGGTGGGACACCAAAAAGATGACTGAATTACAAATCAAAGCGTCGCCATTGTCGTTGCATTATAAAACGAGCCCTGCTGAAATATAAGAACTCTTCTGCTGCACCTTCTCGAAGCCACAGGCAGCAAGCCACTTTTCTAAAATTAGTACGACAAAAGCGAGAACGAAACCGACAAGTAGCATAGCAAACGGAATCCCCAAGTTTTGAAGACTTAATTTATCTGTACTGCGAGGATCGTTTTTCTTTGGTTTCGACATTTCCAGGCATTGGTAGGGTGTGGGCTGGTAAACATCTTGCCAATGGTTAAGTAGACCTGCTTCGTTCATTCGCAGGGTTCTGGGGAAAAGCGTTCAGAAATGAATATAAGAATAATTATTTTTTTTGTAAATTACTCAATATTATGAATATAGTCTTTACGCCATGTTGTATGATTCAGTATTAGGGTCTCCTTTGCGAACCATCCATGATCCATGGTAGCCGTTATTAAAATTCTTTTGAGCGAGGGCAAAATTACATTTCCTAGTCTTACGGAAATCATTCATCATCACATTTGATATTGGACCCATACCCTTTTAAAAATAAATAAAATACTCACATTATATTGGCCTTTAAATTCCTCTAAGATATGTATATATAATATGTGTACTTACGTGAATGAGAACTGCCGATGAGTGCTTATTGATTTCTTTAGCTCGTTCCATGCAGGCTGGGACGTTAGGGCATCGGGATTCTTTTGGCTTATAATTAATCTTTTTAGCCAATTTTTTCATCAAAGGATCATCCGATTTCTATTTTTTTTTAAATTAAAATGTATTGGTTCGTTTTAAATTTTTCAAAATCATAATTTCATGTTATCGTACCATGATCATGATATGTATTGCCACATTATCGACAACTAGTAGGTCAACGTTCGGCTTATCAGCTAATTCCTCCACGGATTTGACGATTTGCTCAGGAATGCTTGTCATAAGGTAACCAAAAAGCTGTGAAGAATAGAATCCAACCAGGATAAAAGTACCAAATAGCCAAACTGTCATCAGAATTCGAATCCTGTTTTTGCTTGAAGCCCAGAATCCTCCTCGTCCAAATAGTGAGCCAATAACAAACAGCCAGTGTAAGTGAATTCTAGTTCGGCCACTCCCAGGTGGCACCTTAAAGTAATCCAATAATATCAACATGGCAATCATAGCAAAAATGGAGCACAATATAAGCTTCCAAACCTAATTATTATGTTTTAAAAAATGAATATTAATAAGGCAAAACGTTTTTAAACAGCAATAAAACACTGACTAGTGGAGAAAAAGGCTTTAAAAAAGCTGACGAATCGCTAACGAAAACGGGCATCGGGATGAGCATCACAACCGGTTCTACCAGCCAGGCATGAAGAAAGTCAAGCCATTGAAAGCGGTCATGTCGCAAGATATTCGGCGCAATGACAACGTCACATACCTTAAGTGAAATCATTAACTTTACATGATATTCGTGCAAAACGGCTAATTATTTCAGTATATGTTTACATCAGTCATTACGTAATGAATTCCTCCTACAGTGGTACTGGTGTTTTCAAGCGTCGGCATGTATACGTTCACGCATTCATATCTAAATTTTAAAAGTACTATAGAGCGATAATAGATTTAAAAGCTCTCTGTGTGCGATTTATGTTACGTAAAATTATAGGCACGAATCATCCAGTTGAGCATTTCAACTGATAGTCCTTCCATTGAAGTTGTATTTCCCATATCGTCTCTAACTATTTTCATTAGACCTGGAATCTTATTTTTTATTGATCGAAAACATAGTGGATATGATTCGTTTGTATTATTATTATATTTATTATAAATCTAATATATTACCTGTGCGCAGCACGCTCTCAAATGATAGCCGGACTGCATTCTCGCCGATAATATCATTCGCGATTACAGTGGTGCCAGTGTAGTCTCACTTTGGATGTATAGATTATTTTACCGTGTTCATTCGCCGTTGTTAGCAGGATCAACTCTGCAATACTCTACAATATATTTTCCTTCATATATGTATTCCAAGAATCTCATGTTTTGTGTGTATAAGATTTCCATGGTAACCATCGCAGATTTCTGAAAACTTTCGGGCTCACAGGAGACTGTCAGATTTATAGTTGCTCATTCTGGTTTTAAGTATAATATATACTATGTATTTAGCCTTGCTACTGCCTATTATCAAGCCAATTGATGCGTCAAATTAACTCCCTTATATATCATATTATAGGAATTGTTTGCAAAGTGAGGAGCAATTTTTCTATCTATTCTCTTGATTCTATCATGATACTTTTTAGAAAGTGTGTTGTTAGATATATATATTGTAGGGGGGAAATCATATGTCTGCATTTTTATCACATTTAATATAATCACACGGACTGGGCTGTATTTAATAATATTTTTTTTGATTCCGAGAATTTGTCTAGTAGTATCAACAACCGATGTATATTTGCTAAGTATTAAAAGACAAAAGTTAGCTGTACCGAGGGCTATAAGCACACTTACCCGTCTACATAGCATCGTGTCTAAAACCAATTGGTTTGTGACAAATTGTATCATTCCAAGAATTAGGAATATGAGTCAGCCAACCAGCACTGATAGAGGAATAGAACGAATACTTAACGTACTTTCCTAGAACAGTAAATATTCTCTATCAAAAGAAGCACGATATGTAAAATTCAATCTACAGAAAAGGCATTGAGACGCGTTAGATCTACATTTGAAGCAACTTAATTGCAGGGCCTTTTGGTGCGTGTTCAAACTTAGCGGATGAATTGTTATCAGTAATATACTAGAGTACTGAGAAGTCTATCTAACCAATCCATATAAAGTTCTAACCAATATGGTTCTATTTAAAAAGTTGTACTTGATTTTTTCTTCGGATTGTAGAAAAGGCGGCATCAATACTTCTGATGAATGCATACATTTTATAGATAAACCCACAGTTCTAGAATTGGTATACAACTATCTCTTTTGTTTTCCGTCGTAATGTGAAATCAATTTTGAAAAAAAATCAATTATCTTTTGTTCTTAAATTGCTTATTACGATTCGTTTATTATAGTATTTTACAAATTCTTTCAACTTTGATTCTCCACGCAGTTGACGGCTTTGTTGATAACCTATTTAATCATCTTGCTAGAAACTCAAATCGACAGCTCTTACAAAATCCAGTTAATCCAGTTTCGAATGTTTATCAGCTTATAATACGAATCTTATAAAGCTTAAGTTGAATTATTTGAACAGTCTAATTTGTTAATCTATTGACGCTGCATGAGCTAGACCATGCGGCCTGCTGGTTAAACTGATGAATGATCAATACAACATTAATGCAGTAGTCTCGCAATAAAATCGATGTATGGAGTTGGTAACATCGATTTATCGCATATAAATTTTTCAATATACTTTTTTTTATTGAATAACATGAAAGATATTAAGTGCAATTATTGCGAGCCAGCGGAGTTTTTTGGAGCGAAGCGGAAAAAAACGAAGCGTAGGCGGAGCTAATAAGTCGTGTGTAAGCGTGAATAAAAATTTCTGCCTAGGGACTTTATTTTTTCTGCCGTCATCGTTTCTGTCTAGGGGTAGAAAACTCGCATGAAAACCTAGAGACAATATTTTTTTTCTTTGTCCCGTTTCTGTCTAGCTCGAATCAACAAATACACTTTAAGTGCTTGTGTGTATGTGTAAATAATTGCCTAGGGACAGTATTTTTTTCGATGTCCCGTTTCTGTCTGGCTCGATTCAACATATACACTTAGTGATTATGTGTATGTGTAACTACCTGCCTAGGGACAATCTTTTTTCGATGTCCCGTTTCTGTCTAGCTCGATTCAACATATACACTTAGTGCTTGTGTGTATGTGTAACTACCTTCCTAGGCACTTTATTTTTTTCGATGTCCCGTTTCTGTCTAGATCGATTCAACATGTACACTTTAAGTGATTGTGTGTACGTGTAACTAACTGACTAGGCACTTTATTTTTTTCGATCTCCCGTTTCTGTCTAGTTCGATCAACATATATACACTTAGTGATTGTGTGTATGTGTAACTATACCTGTCTAGGCACTTTATTTTTTTCGATGTCCCGTTTCTGTCTAGATCGATTCAACATATACACTTAGTGATTTTGTGTATTTGTAACTATCTACCTAGGGACAATCTTTTTTCGATGTCCCGGTTTCTGTTTAGCTTGGTTCAATATGTTTGTAAGTGTAATTTCTGCATTGGGGCAATATTTACACATACACAGCTAAATAAACGTATTTGGTACTCATTATTGGAGTGAAACGTTAAAATGAACAAACATTTCTGCCTAGGGACACAATTTTTTTCGTTGTCCCATTTCCGTCCGCATCACTTTGTCATTCTCACTGAAACGTTGGTGTTATCAAACATTTATGCCTAGGGACTATATTTTTTTCGATGCCCCTTTTCGTTTGCATCAGTTTGTCGGGTCTGTGACTTTTTCAAGTAGTAAAATTTGGAAGAGGGGAGGTTTCATATATACTTTTAGGGACATGCAACGTTGGTTGCAGTTACGCATTCACCCAAAAATGCATACCAAGATGCACATGTATTACTTTTGAAGTGTGTTTTTAGTATAATACAGCTATGCTGGATTACTATATCATAAAGGCGAGCTGAAAAGCTCTGCTTTACTATCTTATTTACCCAGACATCCAACAAATACTACATTAAATCATATATGATGGCAGGATATAAAAAAAAAACATAACGGTGTGCGCTGTTTCTTTTCATAAATGGGTATATTCTATTTCAGGATGTCTGCACTGAAGGATCTCCGTCCATTTGTTCGTCTCTGTCAAGTCTTTGGGATGATCCCATACACCATGGAACGGCAGGATCCAAAATCTCGATCATTCCTTCGTTTCAACTTTTCTTGCAAAAGCATTCCCACTTGGTGGTATTTCATTGCTTTATCTGCTCAGGCATTCAGTATCATCTACACTGGAGTGTCCCTTTTGAGTCACTACAAAAGCGCTAACTTCGTTGATTTGCATCTTCCCATTGCCGTTGTATTGCTCAACGGGTCGTCGCAGTTCGTCTTCATCTGCATTCAGATCCTCAAAAGGGGGATAGTCCTGCGATATTAAACTATAGGCAGGGCGATTGCGTTGATCAAGGAAGCGGATCTACACATGATTGCCATTCCTGAATGCAAGAACACGGTTCTTAGAAGAACCATCATCGGACTCTTCTTCTCTATATCTCTAGTGAATATGATTAATATACCAAAATTAATCGCAAAGATTATAAATGCTTTGTTATTTATTGGATTGTCTTAGCAGTTTTTGCAACATTTTTCTCCTCATCGCAAACACGATATCATACGCCATATAAATCTGACCAGCTCACGGCGTTCCACATGTTTGGGACAATTATTCAAATTTGGATGATGATTTCGGTTTACTTCTCTTTTCTCTTAGTGCACTTGTGCTATTACGCCACAAGTTTCTATATCCGTTTGTTAACGTTCACATTGTCTAAGAATCTACCATTTGCAACACCAACTACGGACGGGTAACGTAAAATAAATTAATAAAATAAATTGATCAAGTAATCATTTTCTCATTTTTCATTTTTTTAAAGACAAGTTTACAGGATTAAAAAGAGTCAAATAATTTTGAACAATCTCTGCAGAGCAGTCATTGAGTTGAATCGCGTCTTTTCCTACCCGGCTCTATTCATAATGACATCGAAGCTGGTTACCTTTTTTAACGCACTTTTTAGGATACTCTATGAAATGATCAAACCTAGTACGATCATCGTGAGCGAAGGAATAGGGTTGATAGCGACTGTCGCTTTAAGGGACTTGATTATGATCATGGTTTACATCACTTCGGCTGATATGCCCATTCACCAGGTTTAATAGTTCGCTTTTATTATCATAGTTATTGTTTTATTATTATTATGACCCTTGAAACAGGTTCTACTACTCCGAGAAAAAGTTATTTGGATCTCGAACGAAAATATGCAATCCAATATAGATAATAGAAAAGAGGTATAATTTTAGAATTTTATCATTTGTTTTTTTATATAAATTAATGTAAATGAATTTTATTGATTCGCTCACAGGTTATGTCTTTGATGATGATGATGAATGAGGATCGTATTCGCTTAACAGGAGCCAAGTTCTTTAAAATTGGAGTTCATCTTATTCCATCAGTAATTCATATTACTCTACATTTATAGAAAACTGATGTCTAAACAATTTCCCCTTTCTCTCTCAGTTGACAGCGTCGTTGATAACTTATTTAATCATCTTGCTGCAAACGCAAATCAACACTTCGTACACTGTCACCTAGGGGCCATTCATAAAACACGTAACGCGATTTTAGGCCTTTTTTTACACCCCCCCCCCCCCTATTGTAACGCGCCGTAACAAATTCAAGACCCCTCCCTTTCAAATACGTAACAACGGGCCAGACCCCCCTTAAAAATCAAGATAATAATTTTTTGTCCAAAAAAGGCCTTTTTTAATGAAAATAGCACAAAATATTGTTTAGCTATGGCTATAGAGCAAAATTACGCGAAAAAGAGCTGATTTTCATAAAGTTTCATGAAAAATCGGTAAAAATCGGTAAAAATTGGAAAAAATCGTGTACGTGTACGTAAGTGTACGTAACAAAACCCGTGACCCCCCTCCCCCCCTCCGTAACAAAGAGTAACAAAAGTCTAGACCCCTCCCTCCCTTCTAGAGCGTTACGTATTTTATGAATGGTCCCCTAGTGATACCGCAATTTTTTGTAAAAATGACTCGTTCCAATTTTATCACCTTGAAAGGTTCTCGCACTCATCAATTTTGTGACGACGTCTAAAAAACAAATGTTTATCACATAATTTATACATCTATAAATTATAATACAGAGCATACTGGATTATTCATTTAGAATTGTAAGGAAGACAATATAGTTATTGAATTTTCTGCATTTACTTGACAACAACCACTTATCATATGATATTATTGGCTGGTCGATCAACTAATTCTCAAAATAAATACTGGGCTACAAGTCTTATTATATACATTGCACTACTAAGCTTCTAATTTATACATATATAGCTGCTAGGATGTCGGCACTGAATGATCTTCGTCCGTTTGTTCGTCTTTGCCAAATCTGTGGGATGATCCCTTACTCCATGGAAATGGATCCGGAGACTAAATCATTCAAACGTTTTAGATTTTCCATCAAGAACATCTCGGCTTGGTTATACTTGATTGCTTTGGTTGCTCAAGTCATAGCATTCGTTTATACTGGAGGTTCCCTTTGGATCTACTACAAAAGCGACGAGTTCGTTGATTTGAACCTGCCTGTTGTCGTTACATTGCTCAACGGTTCCTCGCATTTCATCTTCATGTGCGTTCAGGTCTTTAAAAGAGGAATATTCCTTCGTTATCAAAGTTTTAGTAGGGTGATTGCACTGATTAAAGATGTGGATAGACATCTAATTCCACTTCCTGAATGCACCAATACTGTTTTCAAGAGGACCATGATTGGACTACTTGTCTTAATTTCTTTGGTACATACTGTAGACCGTCTCGCTTTAGATTAATGTATTTGACTGCATGCTCAATATTTAAACTAAATACTTTATTATTATCGCAGGCCGGTGTAAGTGCATCGACGGGATTCTTCTCTTTGCAATTGAGATTCTCCGTTTATTCGTTAGATGAATTTGGCTATTTGTTTAGAATTTTATTCTTACTATTTTATGCCATCCAAATTTGGATGACGATGGCAGTTTACTGCTCTTTTATTTTCATCCACTTGAGCTATTACATGACGAGCTATTATTTACGTTTACTAAGGAAAACCTTGTCTATGAATCTACCATTTGCAACACAAACTCCGGATGGGTGTGTATATTAGATTAATAAATAATACCGTACATTTGTTGTAAAAACTAAAATAATATGAAACACTTATTTACATCTATGTATATTACCAGTCAAGTACATCGAATTAAAAAGAGCCAGCTCATATTTAACAATATCTCTTGGGCAATTATTGAGTTAAATCGGATGTTATCTTCTCCAGCTTTATTCATAATCACGGCGAAACTAGTCACGTTTTTGAACGAACTTTTCACAATACTTTGCCAAATATTAAAACCTAATACAAACTTATTAAGCGGAGGATTCTGGGTAACATCAACTAAGGCCTTAAGGGACTTGATTATGATCTTGGTTTACATAATTTCGGCTGACATGCCAGTTCACCAGGCAATATTGAGTTTAAATATTTATTAATTGTCATTGAACTTAAACAACCTTTAACACTAAAACAGGTTCGTCTGCTCCGAGAAAAGGTTATTTGGATTTCGAACGCAAACATGCAACAGGATATAAATTATAGAATAGAGGTGTTGAAATATTTCTATAATATTGATAAATCAATTAATTTTTATAAAAATACAATGATGATTTTCTTGTTAGATTATGTCTTTAATGATGATGATGGAAGAAGATCGTATCCGGTTGACTGGTGCTAAGTTTTTCAAAGTTGGAATCCATCTTATTCCTCCAGTATTTTTATTTTAATCGATCTGTTTAAAAATCGACGCGTTACCTATATTTCATTTTCAACAGTTGACGGCGTCGTTGATAACCTACTTCATCATTCTGGTCCAAACTCAAATTAACACTACTTACTCGGTTACTTAAGGAAGTCACAACGTCCGACGACTCAATACAATAAGACACTGTGTGAAGATTGTGTATGTCTTTTAAATCACATTTAAGCACGATGAGTTATCTTATATTTAATTTATCTTATATTTTAATGCTTTTAACTGTCATGTCTTATTACTTCGTTTCTTTTTAAATATAACCTCTACATTAAGAGCCAGAACTCATCTAAATAGTAATACTCTTATAATTTGTTTCTGTTATTATTTGCATGTCAATCAGTAACTGGCTAACAAAAAATAATACAAATGAAAAAGCAATTCCTTTCATTATAGTATTCCGAACTATAGACATATTGATTTATTATTAAGAAGAAAACAAAAAAGTAGTGCGTAATCATTATGAAGCGGTGAACCATTTTTGCGTCACTTTTATTATACGCTCCTTATTACCATGGTAACCACTGTAGGGCGTAGGCACTGTCGACGAAAACATAAAAAATATATATTTTTCATTCAAAATATTCATTTAGCATCTATCAGTAGAGAAACATGTCAGCCTTAAAACAACTTAAGCCATTTGTCCGCGTCTGCCAAATCAGCGGTCTTATTCCATTCACAATGGAAACGGATCCTGAGACCAAAGAGTTTATCAAGTTTGGTTTCTCCCTGAAAAGCGCCCCTGCTGTGTGGTATTTCACTATTTTCTTCGTCGTAATACTTTCATTCATCTTAGCCACAGCGACAGTTTCGAGTAACTTATCGAACATCTTCGAGAACGCCGTGGATAATATGAACCTGTCCACCGTCGGCCTTCTACTTCTAGGGGCTACGCAGATTTCTTATGTGGTTCTTTTCAATATAAAGAGAGTGACGGTCCTGCGTTACAATCATCTTCGCAAAGCAGTCGCCCTGGTCAAAGAAGTTGAGCAACATCTAAGCGACCTACCGCAGTGCAAGAACACAGTTATCCTTCGAACGTTTGTCGGGCTTATCATCGCCATATTTATGGTGACATTTTTTTATTCGATTCCAAAGTACTCCATATAACCTATAAGTAAATTTGGTTCATAGACGGCTCTTTCAGTCTCAACCATGCTTTCCGTAATGACGATTATCCTTGGATCTTCTTTAAGATCTGGCACCATTTTGGTGTTGGCCATTGTGCAGTGCTATGTGGTGATCACGACATTTTTCTCTCTCCTCGTGATGTATTTGGCTTATTACATAATTTCTCACTACACCCGCCTGCTCAAAATCACACTGGCTAAAAACATTCCCTTTAAATCAATCGATCCAAGTGAGTAAGATGGAAAAATATGGTTTGGTAAACCCTGACATATCTTTTTTAAATCACCGCGTTTTAACCGTATATTTTACAGAAGTGATATGTGTAGATTGAAAAAGAGTCAACTCATATTCAACAATCTCTGTTTGGCTATAATCGAGCTGAACCACATCTTTTCTTTCCCGGCTTTTTTTATAATCAGTTCAAAACTGGTGTCGGTTCTTCAGTCACTTTTTGGTATTATTAACGGAATAATCAACCCAAATGCTTTTACGGAGAAAGCTTACTTGATGAATCCATTTACCTTTCTCGTGGATTCCATTGTGATTTATGTGTATCTAACCTCAGCTGACGCACCAATTTATCACGTATATAATAAAAACTTATCCAATTTATAATATAAGGGTAAATAAGTTATTGATGGTTAAAATTTCCCTTTTTATAGCTTAAATTACTCCGAGAGAAAGTTATTTCCATATCAAACGCAAGAATGCAATCCGACGTAAACTACAGAATTGAGGTAGATTATTAACATCTAAAAATGGGTTTTCATCTCACAACTTACAGTTTTAGTGTCTCTACAATCACAGGTAATGTCATTTATGATTATGATGGATGAAGATCGCATCCGTTTAACTGGATCAAGAGTCTTCAAAGTGGGAAGACATCTCATTCCCCCAGTATAATTTAAATCTATACTTTTCTAATTAGTCTACAATTCTATACATTTATTTTAAACGCGCTCGATTTTGTTTTCAGTTTACAGCATCTCTTTTGACCTATTTGATCATCATGATTCAAACTCAGCTTAATGCTTCACCAACCGTCGCCAAACATCAAATAACCACTTAGATTCCACTTAATACTGATAACCTTTTACCATCATTTGGGCGTATACAACTACTAATTCAGCAATAAATAAGTAGATTAAAATAACATGATACACACATCACAAAAAGTAGTTGATAAATTATTTAAACTCGTTTCCTCTAAGTGTGTAGTAAATATACATAAGTAATAACTTATACGGTACCTGCACTTTGCTTTATGACTGGACGAAGGTGAAATTTCTTAGAGCTGTACACAAATAAAAACTGGCGTACAAAAGACCATTCTGTAGGATATCTAGCTATTGTGTTTTTCATTCGTTAGATAGTCGATACAGTTTGTGTTAATTTCAATCGAAATTCCACAATGTCATCTTCGTCGTTAATTGCGAAATTACGCCCTTTCGTTTTGATCTGTCAAATAAACGGATTAGTTCCATTCTCTATGGAGATGGATCCAGTCACAGGAGGATTCCTTAAATTCACTTTTTCCTATAAGAATAAATTCGTTTCTTGGTGGTTCGCCTTTGTGGCGATCTTTCAAGTAAGCGTCATCCTCTGTTTCTCCTTGATGTCTTCTGGCATCTATCTCAAAACTGAAGAAGAATCTGGACTTTCGACCATTGTCGTTACGCTTACGCTGTTTACGAGAATGTTATACATGATTCAGATTCTGTTTGCGAGAATCATTCTATTGAGATACAAGCGTCTTCGTAAGGCTATTGCTTTAATCCAAGAGGTAGAGCAGTATTTAATGGAAGAAATGCCCCATCATCACTCTGAAACGGATTCTATCATTTTAAGGACAATAATTGGCACCATTCTAGCATTCTTCTCGGTAGCACATTTGTCTTCTTCTCTCTTATCAAGCAAAAACTACGCATCTTGTAATGGACGGTTTTTTTTCCTCTAAAAATTTTAATTAAGGTTGGTTTATTGGGTGTGTCATCATTGCAATTAGTGGATTCTTTCATCGATACAAAACATACCTGGCTTGTTGGTTTCGTGCTTGTATTTCAGTCCACTCTCATGATAATGGTATTTTGGACTGTTCTATTGCTTCATTTAAGCCATTACATCATCGCACATTTAATTGAACTACTTGAAAAAAGTGTCAGCGGCTGGAAAATCGGGAAAAATAGGCATAACTAAATTTTATAAGAGTCCCGACCATATTCGTTTTAATGATTTTTTTCTATCCAGAAATGATATCGAGAAGCTAAGAAAGAGTCGATACATTTTCGGATGTCTTTGTCAAGCAACCGCCCACATAAACGACATTTTCTCGTTCCCCACATTGGTTACCATCAGCTCCAAGTTGATCACTATCGTCTACTCTTTGTTTTCGCTTATCTACCAGTTACTAAAACCAAACCACTTGATGAATGAGGCATACCTAATTAACATCGCTGGGGTATCTATTGACATATTTGTTATAATGGTTTATTTCACGGCTGCCGATATGCCAATCAATCAGGTAAACTTATGCCTACTACTATTAGAATGATGTTTTGAATGGTTTTTTTTCTTTCTCGAAGACTCGACTACTTCGCGAAAAGTTGATCGGCAGTTCCAATACTACTAAAATAGATCAGCTGGATGAACCAGAGTACAAAATTGAGGTATTTCTTAAAAGTTTGCAACCATACCACCTTTTCATAAGAATAATTTAAAGAATACAAATTGTCCTTAGGTAATGTGTTATATAATGCAAATGGATGACAGTCGAATTCGTTTATCTGGATCGGGTCTCTTTCAAGCTGGGACACATCTCGTTCCAAGCGTGAGTTGATTATTTATACGTGTAAAAAACTAAACTTAATTCAATATTTAACTAAATGTTATCTTTTTGTACTGTATAGTTGGTGGCCTCAATCATTACATACTTAGTAATCCTTCTACAAACACAATAGCTTTAAATAAAGTTAATTTCTTACTTTTTGTATCATCATTATTATTTGAATATACTGCTAAAGTTTTTTTATTCAATGATGTGTAATGCTAGCGATGTTTGAAACCATTCTTGAAATCCTTTTGCAATAAAAGACCAAAAAATGTTCCATCTGCTTCGAAACAATAACAATTATCTCGAAAAAGCTAATATATTTAATACCAATGAAAACAAAAAGGTAGCTTAGCAATTATTCTAATCATCAGCACTATTCAAAGAATTTAATATTAACACGCGTTCTCTGAATGTCGGGCAAGTAAAAGGCATGTTTTTGGTGGCACGGCAAAACTTAACTAAATCCGGGATTGTCATTACAGAAAAAATAATCATACCATTCGACGCGGAATTCAAAGCCAAGTCGAATGGCACAAAGATCAAGTCCGTATGATTTATAATATGTGAGATGTCGTATGTGGAGATAATAATTTATAATATAGAGACACTTTGGGGGGAAAACAAAAAAATGCTCGTTGTTTGCCGGCGTTTTTCTCTAATAAAACTTGTCATAAAAAAATTATTTGAAAAACCAAAATTAAAATTTGATTCATTTTCTAGAATACGCTTTTTTAGATTTTTATTCGATTTTCCAGAATGCATTTGATTCATTTTCAAGAATGCGCTTTTTTAGATTTTAATTCAATTTACCATGGCCGAGAAATAAGCAAAATAAAAAGACACCCTTTTTAACAGTTTTTCCTTGATTGAGAAAAAGTAATGCTCGTCAGCTATTGGCCCGTTTTCCATCCGCGAAAACATGTGGTTGCCCGCCGGACAGACATATTTGTCAAATTCATACTTTTCACCTGCCCTCCAGGTAGACTGAAAAAATTGGACCAAAAGCAGCTGAGCTTTCTTTTTTTCTCAATTTTTCTCACTTACGCACTTTGGTCACCATCAGCTCTAATAAGTTGATCAGTATCGTTTACGATTTGTCCTCGGTCATTTACCAGATTAAAAAACCAAATTCGTTGATGGATAATACATACCTGGCGACTAAAGCTGGGATTTTCTTGATATCTCTATCATTTTTATATGTTTCACGGTTGCGGACATGCCAATCAAAAAGGTTGGTTTTATTTTAATGTATTACACCATATTTTCCAAAAAAAAAACAACATTCTGAAACAACTGCATCATTACGTACTTTTTCTAAAGACTCGACTTCTTTGAGGAAAAGTGATAGCCAGTTCCAATAATACTCAAATCCAGCAAGATTACCAAACCTAGTTTAACATTGATGTGATATTTGTTAGATAAAAATACAAGCAAGATTTTCAGAAGATAGAATATATTTTCAGATAATAATACTCAATTTTAGGTAATGTTTTTTCCTGAAGCAAATGGATGAGGGTCGAATTCGACTGTCTGGATCTGGACTCTTTTAAGCTGGGATGCACCTTGTGCCTGCCGTAAGAGCTGAGTTTTATTAAAATATTTTAATACTATAAGACTAATACAAGAAATGCGTTTTATTATTTTATTTTGAAGTTGATGGCCTCAATCATCACCTTTATGGTTATTCTTCTACAAACACAATAACAACCGATGACGACATGATGTTAATTCATAAAAAAATATGAAAGTTTACTTATTTTTGCTTCATCCGTATTCATAATCTACACTATATAATGTGATATGTTTACGTCCATTTGAAAACGAAGAATTTTTTTAATCGACACAATTAATTTAAAAAATATACACTTTTAGTTCCCTAAAACTACTATATGTTACCTAATAAACACGCATCATTCGGAATAGATAAACGGATCAGCATCTAAAAGTTGTTTTGCTTTTAAAAATGGAAGAGTAAAATCTCTTGATCATTTTGTTTAAAACGATTACTTGATTAATTTTTTTTTCATTTTCTTCTACCTGTATAAATAACGTATGATGCGAGTGTGATGTATAAATTTCTCAAAACTACTGTATATACATAAAATAAATCCATTTCCTACAATAAAGTCAATTAAATGCTGGGAAGATTTATTGCACGATAAATGAAATGCCCATTCCAACTTCATCAACAACGGCAGTTTTGTCGATAACGGCTTCAACTGCTTTATGCAAGCATCCTGTAAGGTAAGCAGTATTGCTGTTTGGATTACTCTGGCACTGCATAAATGACTTTGTAAAAAAAGAGATAGACAAAACCATTGAATTTGAATTATAGTACACAACGCGCTGAATGCAAATATAATAATACCTCTTCATCATAGCTCGATTGTCCAGAATTAACAAATCCATTATTTCCCCCTTGACCACTATTCTGGATTTTTTGACAGCAAGACAGAGGCACGGCAGGAGCAGATAAGATCCGCATGTTGAATAAATTGGGTATCTCGGCTACCCAAGTCCTCCAACCATCATATCCCTCAACGCCACAGCAATATAGCTATACAGAATTACGTATTCAAGTCGGTCCCAAAACCGACCATTGTTATTTTAAGCAATTTAGAAATACTATTCGAGAATTATTTTTAGATGATTTCATATTACCAGCATAATAGTAAGCACCAATACCTTTGACTGAGTTAAGTCCCATGCATCGGTGACAACTTTGTTCGATCCGTACTCTTTAATTGACGCATACATACGATCTCTGATAGTAATGGAAAGATTGCTTCTTAATAAGGCAACTTCTGCTTCATCCGTAGGGCTTCTCTCTGTGATAGCTTTAGTTGGTATACCAATAAATAAATGCATATACTGTATTTAAAATAAGCAAGTAAACATTTAAATTTATACTTGTCAATCCTGTGAGCATACTATCTCCCTTACAATGAACTGAACTTTCTTCAAGAGAGATGCCATCTGTGCCGATTTTCTCCGTAATATGTGTAGGAAAATTGAAAGTTTCATCGTACTGTTTCGTCGGCTTGTAAGGGATACAGGGATGACACCTATACCCAAGGGCATCCCCCATTCTTTTCATTAGAGTTTCCCGGTCTTCAACTAACGGTTGATGAGATAGGAATCGCGCCAGGCTACACAAATCCAATTTATCTTTGTCGAATTGTTGGATTGCGTAATTTTCACATAAAATTTCCTTATGTTGTTCCCAAATTGAATAAAAAATGTCATAGTAGGAAGGAATCTCTTGACCATATTCATCGAAATAAGTTGTTGCATTATTATTTTTTTCGTTGATCCTATGCAAATAAGTTCCCAAGTCCTTTTCTTTGAATTCCAAGAACTGCTGCAATCCTTTGCGCAGGATCTCGTGGGCCTTGACAATGTTGAACGTTTTGAGGCGTAAATCTTCTTTTAGTGGGAACGTAGTTTTATCGCCGTCTCTGTTTCTTACACCCCACATGATCTCAGTACACTGACCTGTATATAAATATAGCCATACAAAATATTTGATCATTCCGATATCGATATTGATTTAGTGAAGATTTTTTTTATTGACCTAATATTGTGTTATCCAAAATATGTAAACAATAAAAATTAACATATTTGTTTTATTAGCTTATACAGTTATCATTATTATACTAAGTATGATTATTATTACGGTAATAATTACTTGAGTCTCCTGATTGCGCTGCTCCAATACTGCATATTGTTACGAAGATATTAAACATAATCAATAAATGAAACCATAAGCAATTCTTGAGTTGGACTGCCATAATTTCTTCCCTTTTTATAAGCAATCGAATAACACTTCTAATAGCGAGTTTGTTTTTCTTTTAATCAGAAAATAACTGAAAGGTTTTATAAACACGTAGAAAGGCTTGGCTGCAAAATCACGACTGAAGGACATTTGGTCGAAACATTTTCCCATCTTTTGGATAAGGACAAGGCCAAACTGTAGATTACATTATATAAATGCGCATTTCCTAGCCCCAAGGCTATAGTGAAGCCTTAAAATGACGAAGCGGGAATTTATTTACCAAGAAATATTCACTGTCGGCATGAGCATCTTCATTTATTTACTTTATTTCGGTTTTTTTAATCAGCTTCTTTATTTTAAAATGTTGATAAGAGATTCCCCCTCTTATAGTAGCCACTGTAACAGATGGCTATCGTATAAATAGGAAGCTACCGTAGTTAGTAGGGGTGAAATGCGATGTCTAATTTTGATTGAATTTTGAGTTTCTTCACAACTGCTGACATACCAATTCATAAGGTGAATAATTCCATTTTGTTCATATTTGTTCATTTCTCCTCGCCTGTTTTGCTATCAAATTACCGATCTACTAAAATTGGAGGTACCGGTACCAAAAGCATTATAGTAATTGATGAGTAAACGTGCGTCAAAAGCCTTATATTACAGGTGTCCCATTCACTCAACTGAACAAACTATACCAAAACAAACATGGTTTCATGATGGGTACCGGTATTCACCATGGTGACCAACTTTTGGTTCAAAACAAGAAAATTAGGGTTGGTTATGGGTTGAAGGCTCATATCATATTATCTGGTGTGCTGAGTTTATAAAGCATGTCGGCTCTGAAGCAATTGGTCCCGTTTGTCCGGCTGTGCCAATTCTTTGGTCTCATTCCATTTACCACTGTAATGGATCCAGAGACCAAAGAGTTCCTCTGTTTCGGATTTAAGTTGAGAAGCGTCCCAGCCTTATGGTATTTTTTTCTTTTGTCCGTTCAAATGCTTGTGCTCCCGTTACCTGTCTCGACAATGCCCGACCTTATGAATAGTGATCTCTTTCGTGAGTTGAACTTGTCCCCCGCTGCTATTGCTCTCCTAGTGGTCGATCAACTCTCGTTGACGGTTCTTTTTGTTACAAAGAGAGTGACGGTCCTACGTTACAAACATCTTCGTCGAGCAGTGGCTCTGGTCAAAGAAGTTGAGCAATACCTGAGCGACCTACCGAAATGTAGAAATAGAGTTGTCCGTCGAACCATTATTGGGTTCCTTGTCTCAGTGATAATGGTATATAGATGAAAACTAAACAACATGATTTTCCTTTTTAAAAACAGCAGCTGATTTCTTTATTTGTTGATTCAATTGAGTACAAATAGGTTTTTCTGTTCATCTATCTAAGCATTCCATTGCTCGATATTTTCCTCCCAGGATTGGCAGAGCCATCACGGAAAGCTGTAAGCGGTACGCTACTGATATTGATCATCATGCAAACATATCTGATGACCATGGTCAGCTGCTCTTTTTTAATGCTGCATTTGTCCTACTACGTCATTACTCACTACATCCGACTACTTAAAATTACACTGGCTAAAGACTTACCCTTTAAATCAATGGGCATAAATGACGAGTATTATATAGTTGATATATAAAATTGATTATTAGAATAGATCATATGATAAATTATTTTTTTTTTGTTTATAAGTGATGTGGTGAGAATGAAAAAAAGTAAATTCGTATTCAACAACCTCTGTCTAGCAACAATTGAGCTGAACCACGTTTTCTCCTTTCCGGCTCTGTTTATGATCACTTCAAAACTATTTTCGATCCTCTTCGGGCTTTTCACTTTCATTTATGGACTAATCAAACCAACCATATTTATGGAGAAGGCATTTTTTTTGGTTCCGTTTACCACTCTTATGCACTCGGTCATGGTTTATGTCTACCTTACTTCCGCAGATAATTTGGTTAATCAAGTATACAATAACCTTATTTAAAACATAATTTGACGACAAAAAATAAATTCGCCTTATTCTATTTAGGTTAGACAACTTCGCGAAAAAGTTATTTCGATGTCAAATGCAAGGATGCAATCTAGTGTGGATTATAGAATAGAGGTGAAAAAATGGAACATGTCAACCCAATTTAAATATAGTTTCATCTTCGGTAATTGAAAACATAATAGGTTATGTCGTTTATGACAATGATGGATGAAGATCGTGTCCGTTTAACTGGCTATCGTCTTTTCAAAGTTGGAGTACAAATAATACCGCCAGTAAAAAGTCCCTTATACTATAATACATATTATCTGTGAAAATAGTTTGATATTTTTACACTAAGTAACATTGTTGTATTTTTTACAGTTTGTGGCATCTTTGGTGACTTACTTGATCATAATGATTCAAACTCAAATCAATAATATATCATCCACTAACCACTATTAAATATATATTGAATAAAGATGGTGCATACGCATATGAAAAGGCATAAGCATGTTCTATAGTTGAACACTAACTTTATTTAAAATGTAATATTATCTAATTAGAACGTTATGGCACGCATAATAAAATTTTTGTATATTATTATGCAATACAAATACACTTTATTAGTAACTCATTATTCTCATCGCAATTAACAAACATAATACGGTAATAAACTGAATGCCCTATGTAAAAAGAGCCAATAGGCCTACATGTCTACTGACTTGTTATTTTATTACAAAAATATTATACAACATGCATTAGGATAATAAAAAAAAATCATAATGTATTTTTAAATTTTGTTCAACCTCCTCCAAAATACAAATAGCCCGCGTGGATTTAAAAACCAAAGGAAAGTAAAACTTTTACATTATTTAGGTATTGTCTTTTCTCCAACATAGAAGTGAGAAGCGCGTTCGATTTTCAGCAGGAATTAGAAGCCTCTTTCAAGTTGTAGGTCCTCATGCTGTACGATATAATCGTTTAATAAATCAAAGATTATATCATAGTTTAGATTGATATTGATACCGACAACTTTCGTACGTTGAAATAAGAAAGAGATTAAAAATTAGAGCGTACGTAACAACTTATTATGCAGTCTTTTATCATTCGCGGTTTTCATCGAAAAGTCCACCTAATAGGAGGTCCGCGTCCACGATCCGCGTTAGCCGATTAGTCTATACTGTATTATTTGTTCACTGATCACCTTTCACTTCGTCAATTTCTGTCATAATAAAATAGTTTAAACAAATGAACATTTCGAATATATTTCATTTTTAAGCATACATAGAATAGTGCTTCAATTTGACAATATCTATTTGCTTTTTCTCTCATTACAAGCTACACGAGCAACAAAAATTACTTAGCTGGATTGCTACTACAAACTTGTGTATTACTTCACATATATATTTGTAGTGTATGCTTATGGTGGTACTAATACGGCCAGACATGATGAATATTGAAGACTATATCAATAAGTTTAAGCAATAAACATGAAGACATTATACAATTTGTTTTTAAAATTCGATTATTACGCACGTATGTTGTTCACACCTTAAAGATGGGCATCTTTGAGCAGCTGCGTCCTTTTGTATTCTTCTGCCAGCTCTGCGGTTTCACTCCATTCCGGATGCTTTTTCATCCGGAAACGAAGCGTTTTCAACGATTCATCTTCTCTTGGCTTCACCCTCTCACCTGGTGGTTCATTTTCCAATTTGTAATATATTTTACTGTACCCGCAGTGGAAATTTTCATCCTATACGACAGCCTGTCCGATGCATCAAGAGTCAATGAAGATCTACCCGAAGTCATGCACGTCATCTCGGTCGCCGTAATGGCTTTCCACGCACTGTCCTTTCTACTCTGTCGGTACATCTCGCTCTACTTCTCCGCATTCCGCAGAGCTTTGGAACGAATTAAACGCATCGATTCTATTCTCATTGAATTACCAGACGAATGCAAACTTACGCTCCGCCGACGAATCGTAGCCGGTTTAATTTTCATCGCAATTGGGGTACCTTATTAAAGCTCTAATCTAAACTGTATATTTTAGCACTATATCACTTTTTTGGTTATTACTGTTGGTAAAGGTGGCTGCAACAACGTATGGGCTTAGAAATGTGTATGAGGGCAATGACTCTAGCCGAAACTGGAGTCTGTTATCCCTAATATTCTTAATGATTTCGGAGGTTTTTACGTTATCCTCATTCGGTTGTGCTTTTCTAGTGGTACATCTGAGCTACTACATTGTAGCGTACTACATCCGTTTATTGGGCTTCAATCTGTTGAAAACTGTGTCAAATAAAAGAGATCAAATAGCTTGGCCATCGGACGGTTTTAATGGACGTGGAGACTTGAAAACCAAATTAAGAAATGGCAAACGCCTTTTTGGAGAACTATGTGAAGCCATAGCTGCGCTACACACTGTTTTCAATTTTCCTGTTCTTTTGATCATCGTGACACGGTTAGTGATAATAGTCTACAGTTTGTTCATAATCATTTACGGATTTCTTAAGCCACGTGAACAATATTTGAATTCGATTTGGATGAGCACCATATTTCTCTTTTTACGGAGTTTTCTTATGCTGCTGACCGTGTGCCACGCTGCTGACATGCCTGTTGTTCAGGTATATTTTTCAGCAGCATGTAATGTTAATGAAATTAATTTATGATGTATTACAGGCTGCTGAACTGCGAGAGAAAATCATAAGCATTATAACAAGCAACACTCTCGAGAATTCTGTAGAAAAGTTTGAGGTTATATTTATTCACACATAAGTCTTTTTTTTATATATTAACATAATTGATTTTTTTCGTATTACATTATTATAATAGGCAATGTCCTTCCTACAGCATATTAGTGAGGAAGGCGTTCGATTATCAGCAGGAGGTCTCTTTAAAGTTGGAGTTCATTTGTTTCCATCAGTGAGTAGAATGAAATAATTAATAAGTGATGGTAATATTTTAAAAAATATATATATTTTAATTTTAGCTCACCGCCGCAGTTGTGACTTATTTGATCGTCTTACTGCAAACTGAATCACAGTGATGTATCAATGATTCTAAATCAATCAGTGGATATATATTCGCTTACTCAAATCGTTCGAATAGAGCGGCGATATAATCAACAAATAGATGAATAGTACATTTAATGTATGTTGTATTGTTCCATTAGTAACTATAGTATACAAATATAGTCTATCTAAATGAATGTTTATCAGCAATGTCAATAACTTAAAACTGCTATCAAAGCAATTATAATGCATCCTATTACTGTAATGTCAAATAAATACCATGCCAATACACGATCATTCTAAATTACCAATTGGCCGGCCAAAGAACCTTCGACCTTACTTTGTTCTCATTCATGGTTCATAATGGGTGTTTTTGAACGTCTCCGTCCTTTCGTTTTCTTCTGCCAATTCTCTGGTTTCACTCCGTTTCGAATGATTTTCCATCCGGAATCGAAGCGATTTCAACGCTTCGTCTTCTCTTGGCGTCACCCTCTCACTTGCTGGTTCATTTTCCAGACTTTCGTTCAAATTGCTTTGCCTATTTTTGAGATTTGTACGTACTACGATCATATGACCAATTCAGTGGGTTTAAACAATAACCTACCGCTAGCCTTGTACTCTATCGCCATTACCGGAATGTCTTTTCACGCCCTACTCGTCTTTCTCTGTCGATATGTCTCTGTTCACTTTTCCGCTTTTCGCACAGCTTTAGAAAGAATCCAACGCATCGATTCGGTTCTCGTTGAATTGCCGGGCAAGTGTCAACATACACTTGGTAGAAGAATCGTGGCTGGCATTATTTGTATTACTATTGGGGTACTATCTATTGCATAAGCTATATATCATTCGGAAATTGTATTTAACAATATAATTTTTGGCTATTTATGTAGGCAGCAACAACAATGTTCGGATTCTCAACGATTTACAGTCGGATGATCAAAGACTACGGAATGTTTCCGACTGCGATCTTAATTTCGATGCAAATCATCACATTGTGCTTTGTGGGTTGCAATTTTCTTATGATGCATCTGAGCTATTACCTTGTAGGCTACTACATCCGACTTCTCGGTTTCAATCTACTAAAAGGGGTAGATGACAATGACAAAATTGTTTGGCCGTCAACTGACCTTAAGTAATTAGAATAAGTTTATGTATTGCCCAAATAAAATGCATTTCATTATAATAATGCCTATTTGATGATGACAGAGGCGGGACATTGAAAAGCAAACTGAGGAGTAGCAAACGTCAATTTGGAGAGCTTTGTCAAGCTGCAGCCGCGCTCCATACCGCTTTTAATTTCCCCGTCCTTTGCATCATTGTCTTCAAGTTAATTGGCCTGGTCTACACCCTTTTTGTATTGATTTATGGATTTTTGAAACCTCAAGATCGGTTCGTGATTGCGATACAGTCTAGCTCTTTAATAAGTTTCTTCCGAGACTTCCTGACACTATTGACCGTTTGTCATGCTGCAGACATGCCTGTTGTTCAAGTAGGATACAGCGTTATTGTAAAATATTGAACAGAAAAAATTTGGTATAAATGCTATCTTGTAATAGGCTACAGAACTACGTGAGAAAATTATCGGCATCATAACGAAAGATATCCTTCACGATTCTAGTGAAAAATTTGAGGTGATTATTTTTCATATATTTAAAGAAAACTGTTTTGTATTATTAGCTGAGTAATTTACTTAATATAACCCGTTTCGATATGAATATAAAAGGCTTTATCGTATCTTCAACATATAAACGAGGAACGTGTTCGATTGTCAGCTGGTGGACTCTTTCATGTTGGCGTCAATTTGTTTCCCTCGGTATTAATATTTAATATTAAAGATAATTATATTATATTTTTAAATGCACGATTGTTTAATTCGAATTTTATTCGTGGTGTATGATTTCAGTTGACAGCAGCAATCGCAACCTATTTGATCGTTCTACTTCAAACGCAAACAGAATAATCCTTAATTAATACCAACAATAGATCTTCATAGACGGTCTCAGAATGCTAAAGTAATAATGAAAATCAATAATTAAAAACATGAAGGATCTAGAATGAGGTATCAATAATTTTTAAAGAAACCTTTACGTATATTAAATTTATCTCCACTATTTCTCTAATCCCGGAGTTGCTATCCTTTACGGGGCTTAAGAATTTTATTTATATCACGCAGTTGAAATAGTCTAGCAACTTAACTGTTGTTTGAATAAAAATATAAAATTCAATTTCATGTTTTTCGTTCTAAAAAAGTAGTTGCAAGAACATACAGGGCTGATCAAATACTACTCTTCAACCTGCCAGTTTATGTTTACAAAAATTGAGCAAAAGTACCTTATTACACTGAAACTGAAAATGTACAGTACTCAACATTTTTTTCGATCACTATTTCGCTCGTTACTACGGAAAACGAATACAAATATAATACTATAATAAATAAGAATCTTCTGTAAGTCCTGCATTCCTGCTGCTTGAAAGCCTTTTCCAGTACAATAAGTAAATTTCTTAGCACTCTTTAGAATATATTCTCATGCTAATTAATTAACCTTCTGCATATAGATAGCGTTGGTATATTTATGCTAATTGACAAGCAATTTAATTACATTCATAATTAATAGTAAGGAAATACAAGAGCACTATACACATCCAATATGGTTCAGTGCGCTCTTGGCAACTGCAGTCATTCGTCATTACCAAAGATGGGCGTCTTTGAACAGCTTCGTCCTTTCGTTTTCTTCTGTCAGCTATGCGGTTTCACTCCGTTTCGGATGCATTTCCATCAGGAATCAAAACGATTTCAACGTTTTATATTTACTTGGTGTCACCCTCTCACCTGTTGGTTCATTTTTCTGACCATCGTTCTGATCGTCATCCCTTTTCTAGAGATTTTCGTTTACTTCGATGATTTACGCGATGTAGCCGGTTTTGATAACTTGCCAATAGCCTTGTACGCCTTCACCATAGCTGGAATCGCTTTCCACGGGCTGCAACTCTTGCTCTACCGATATATTTCGCTGTACTTTTTAGCTTTTCGTAGAGCTTTGGAGCGAATCCAGCATATCGATGCAGTTCTTAATGAATTACCAGACAAGTGTCAACTAACTCTAGGTAGAAGAGTCGTCGCTGGCTTGATTTTCATTACAATCGGGGTACCATTTGTTTATTATTCATAAGCTGCATTTTATAATTAGATTAATCACAATTAGAAGGAAAATATTTAACAATCTGGTTTATTTAAAAGGGAGTCGTAACCATGTTTGGATTCTCTAATTTCTACTCCGGTATAGTTGAAGAGAACGGCATCTTTTTGACTGTCATTACAATATTTATGCAAATAATCGCAATTTGCTTTTTGGGTTGCAATTTTTTGATTATGCATCTGAGCTACTATCTCATAAGTTATTATATCAGACTATTGGGCTTCAATCTTCTAAAAGAGGTGAAAGACGAGAAAAACTTTGTTTGGCAATCAACTAACCTCAAGTAGGCCTAATTAATATTGATCGAATTACTAATTAGAAAAGTGGTAATAATGTTGATGATTTCGTGATGAAATAGAGGCGAGACTTTGACAAGCAAACTGAGAAACAGCAGGCGCCTTTTTGGAGAGCTTTGTCAAGCTACAGCTGCACTTCACAGCGTTTTTAATTTCCCCGTTCTTTGCATTATTGTATTCAAGCTAATTGGGGTGGTGTTCAGCTTGTTTATAATGATTTATGGATTTATAAAACCACACAATCAGTTTACGAGTGTCTTGCAGACAGGAATATTTGTCGCTTTCATTCGAGATTTTCTGACACTGTTAACTGTGTGTCACGCTGCGGACATGCCTGTAGTTCAGGTATTGTGCATCAAACTATTTCAAATAATTTAATATAATTAATTTACAATAGAAAATAAATCTTATTCTAGGCTGCAGAACTTAGAGAGAAAATAATTGACATAATAACAAAAGATATTCTTCACGATTCTAGCGAAAAATTTGAGGTGATTTGTTCTTACAGAAAACTGTTAATACAAACAGTCAAAACCATTTTTTTATTTTTAAAAAGGCTTTGTCATACTTGCAACATGTAAATGAGGAACGAGTGAAGTTATCAGCCGGTGGACTCTTTCAAGTTGGTGTTCATCTGTTTCCTTCAGTAAGTTAAAATATTTAAAAAAAAAATAGCTGATATTATGATTAGGCAAGTGTTGATTATGGATAATTATTATATATAGTTAACAGCAGCAATTGCAACCTATTTGATTGTTCTACTTCAAACTCAAACAGAATGATCTACAAATAAAAAAACACATTCAGTAAAATTATTGAAGCAGATAAGTATGGAAGACAGAACATATATTAGGATACAACAAAATAAATAATTGAATGCAATATTATTATATACTGAATACCCATTTTATTTTGAATATAAGCATAGCTATAGTAAAAAAATGTAAATGCAATAAAAAATAAAACAACCTACTTAAAAATTTGAAAATATACCGATCAGACCATATTTATATATTATTGTAGCTCTCTACCTAAAAATTGTGTGAAAACACACTAATTGGTCTTTACTATTTGGTCTAAACATATGTTGTTAAACTGTGTGCAATGCTATAATTAGCGAAATGCGCGTTACTAGGCTCTGGCAGAATGTAAGCGAGCTCCATTTATTAAGCCCATCATGAGTGAGAGGAATAGGAATGTCGAGGACGGTTGCACCATCCATCATTTTTTGGCACTTGAGCTCTATGACTGGCTTTATTTAAGATTTGTGTTATAGCGTACCTTAGTGAACCTTGGTCTCATCCCTGCCCGCATGACTGGACAAAAAGTAATAATACGGCGAAGTGATTAAGATTTATGCATCAGACCAGCGCTGCGCTCACCAACAAAGCGAAAATAACAGCTTATATTAAATAAAAAAAACATTTTCATCATTTTTCGCCTGAAATGAATTATTATTATTATTATTATTTGTATTTGTATTAGAATTATTTTTATGTGTTAGGATAGCAAAGAAGTTTCAATCAACATTAAATGCGTGCTTTATTCTTATTAAAATTTAGAAAAAAAATCTGTTGAGAAATGCCATGCATATACAAGTATGCAAATACTTTTATGTAGCTACATTATAATGCGAAAAAAATTCAATTTTTGAATGGTGGCTCACTTGATATAACAGTTTATGCTTTATTTTCACCAATATGTCCATATCTTATAGCTCAAGTTTAACTATTTAAGTATTCTAACTTGTGCACTTATTATTGCGCACTATTCGGTATAGCGATGTTTACCAGAATTGATGAGATCGATTTCTTACATAAATTCTCTATTGTACTATTTTGCTACAAAAATGAGCAATAGAAAGGAAATGTCTGTTGTTATTATACCAATAAGAACAGCAAACAATTACTATATTGAATCATATACATATAATAATACTTCTTTAACTAATATATATTGTTGTAGCAGGCTCTATATATATCTTTTCATATTAATCAGTATCAAGATGTCGGCACTGGCGGATCTCCGTCCGTTCGTTCGTCTCTGCCAAATTTTTGGGATGATTCCTTACACCATGAAACTGAACTCAGAGACTAAATCATTCCATCATTTTAATTTTTCTTTCAAGAATATCTCAACTTGGTGGTATTTAATCGCTATGGTTGCCCAGACATTCGCTTGCATATTCACTGGAGTGAACATTTTGAGCTACTACAGAAGTGATAACTTTGTTGATTTGCATCTGCCCATTGTCGTCGCCTTGCTCCACGGAGCATCTCAGCTCGTTTTCATCTGCATTCAGCTTTTCAAAAGAGGAGTACTTTTACGTTTCCACACTCTGGGCAGGGCGATTGCGTTGATCAAGATAGTTGATCGACACCTAATGAACATTCCTGAATGCAAGAACACTGTTCTTAAAAGGACCATCATCGGATTTTTTTTCATCATCTCACTGGTAAATTTGAATAATAATAGGCTTAAAGGTTTAAAGCTATTTAAAAAAACTTAATTACTATCAGATTGCTTTAGGAGGTTTCGCATCGTATTTCTCCTCGTCGTCGAAGAAATACCATTCGATTGACAAATCTATTCCAAAGGTTTTACTTATTTGTGGGGCAATCATTCAATATTGGATGATGCTCTCCGTTTACTTCTCGTTTCTCTTCATGCACTTGAGCTATTACATCACGAGTTTCTACATTCGTTTGTTAAGGTTCACGTTGACTAAGAATCTAGAATTTGCAACAGCAACACCAGCTGGGTAATTTAATGGGCATGGGTAGTTAAAAATAAAGTTTATAATAAATTAACACATTTTCTTTTTCATGTAAAAAAGACTTACTCCTAGAATGAAAAAGATTCAGCTCATTTTCAACGATCTCTGTCGGACGGTTGTTGAATTGAATCACGTCTTTTCCTACCCGACTCTATTCATAATCACAGCGAAACTTGTTACGTTTTTAAACGGACTTTTCATGATACTATATGAAATAATAAAACCCAGTGCAAACGGTATAAGCGGAGGTATAGGATTGACAGCGTCTGTGGCATTAAGGGACTTGTTAATGATCTTGATTTACATAACTTCGGCCGATATGCCAATTCACCAGGTTGAATTATTAGCTTGTTTAATGACTTATCATAGTTTTCGTTTTGAAATAATAAATTACCGTTATAGGTTCGACAACTCAGAGAGAAACTTATTTGGATTTCAAATGGAAATATGCAATCAGATGTAGATTATAGAATAGAAGTAAAATAACTAATTATTTTGTAAAAAGTACTATTTGATTCAACAGACATTTTTATTCCAGGTGATTTCCTTAATGATGATGATGGAAGAAGATCGCATCCGCTTAACTGGCGCTAAGTTTTTCAAAATCGGAATCCATCTTATTCCACCAGTATAATTGATTTGTTTTCTATAAAAAAAAAAGTTTAAAATTGAGTTACTCCAAATTAAAGATTGATCATGCTGGCTTCAGCTAGAGTGGCTCTTTGTCATCGAATCTAAATAAAAATTTCGACTTTTTTTCTCTCTTTTTTCCTGCATAGCTGACAGCGTCTTTGATTACCTATTTGATCATCTTGGTTCAAACGCAAATCAACACTTCTTACACAATCAACTAAAGGCGTCATAAGAAATTGTGACTTATTCTCTAAGTAGATCAACAGGAATGACTTGATAATTCTTACTCGTACAATTTTCCAAATTGTACTGCACCAAATTGAATTTGATGATTTAAAAATATATCCCATGAGACGATAGAATTGTCTAAATTTGTTGCTATAGTCAATAATAAGCAGTTGTAATGCGTTTAAGGTATTGTTAGTAAATATCTAAATCTGATTAAGTGGAATCCAATAAGCGTACGCTGTAGTAACCAATATTTATTTATTATATTTTATGTACTTTTAATTCCATTTACAGTAATGCACGCTTGTGCAATTTTTTCGTTTCGTTAACTGCACAGCACTAACTTTACTGTATTGAAAATTTGTATTCCAACATGATATAACAATTTATAGCTACGTTATTGGCTATATGCGTTTATTGGTGGTATTTATTTATTTAGTCATCTGAACCAAATTTAAATAATAAAGATTATGGTTTTAAACCCTATATTATTGTATGAATACCAAATAAAATGAATGAGAAAATAATACAAACGACATAAGTATTAATTGGCAATCGATCCTATACGACACTCCTAATGTATTAAGGAGAAACGAACGTCATAACGAGCTAAATTATTCTATCTGCGTCAGTTCCATTACCATGGTATAACCATCACTGTAGATTACACTGCCAGTGAAAACACAAAAAAGTATCTTAGATTCGTTATTACCATTTGGTATAGAAACCGTTATCAAGATGTCAGCATTAAAACAGCTTAAACCATTTGTTCGCCTCTGCCAAATTAGTGGTCTCATTCCATTCACCATGGAAACAGATCCAGAGACCAAAGAATTTGTTAAGTTTGGTTTCTCGCTGAAAAGCGCACCTGCTTTATGGTATTTCACTGTTTTGTTCGTCTTAATTCTTTCATTCGTGATTCCTACCTCGACACTTTCGATCAACTTACCGAGCATCTTCGAGAACGCCGTAACCGACATGAACCTGACCACGGTCGGCGTTCTTCTCCTAGGGGCCACGCATTTCTCTTTCATGATTCTGTTTAATATAAAGAGAGTGACAGTTCTACGCTACAAACACCTTCGAAGGGCAGTCGCTCTGGTCAAAGAAGTTGAGCAGCATCTGGACGATTTACCGCGCTGCAAAAATACAGTTAAACTTCGAACAGTTATCGGGCTCATCATCGCCATTTTCATGGTTGATCATTCAAAAATATTGTTCCATTGAAATGTTATATAACAACACAATTTTTGCATAATAGACGGGTCTCTCAGTCACAAACATGCTTTCTGCGATGGCATTTCTCTTTGGACCTTTTATTGGCTTTGGCACCATTTTATTTTTAGCCTTGGCACAGTGCTACGTGGTGATCACAACATTTTTCTCTCTCCTAGTGATGTATTTGGCCTACTACATCATTTCACACTACATCCGTTTGCTAAAAATGACACTGGCTAAGAACTTTCCCTTCAAATCAATGGATCTAGACGAGTAATAATATTTTACTTACTGTTATATTTTCTTTTGAAAACATATACAGTATTCATAGTGGTGATTTACAATCGAAGCGATATGTCTAGATTGAAAAAGAGTCAACTCATATTGAACAACCTCTGCCTTGCAACCATCGAACTGAATCACATCTTCTCTTTACCGGCTTTGCTCATAATCAGTTCAAAACTTGTCTCGGTCCTTTATTCGCTTTTTAGCATCATCGATGGGATAATCAAACCGAATGTCTTTAATGAGAAGGCTTTCTTGATGAACCCGTTCACCTTTCTTGTGGATTCCATCGTGATTTATGTATATCTCACTTCTGCTGACACTCCCATTCACCATGTAACATTAAATTTGAGTATTAAATATATCATTCATTTATTGATTGCAAATTCTGTTAACAGCTTAGGCTACTTCGGGAGAAATTTATTTCCATGTCGAACGCAAGAATGCAATCCGACGTAAACTATAGAATCGAGGTAACATTATCTTCAAACAGAGTTTTCAAAACTAAGTAATAGTTTTTTGTCTCTCTCTCTATTAAATAAGGCTATGTCCTTTATGATTATGATGGATGAAAATCGTGTCCGCTTAACTGGTTCAAGAGTCTTCAAAGTGGGAAGGCACATCATTCCCCCAGTAATATAATTTACCTCCACAAAAATTGTTTCTAAAATATGTCTTATGATTTTCTCTTTTTTTTGTTACAGTTTGTTGCATCTCTTGTAACCTATTTGATTATTATGATTCAAACTCAAGTCAATGCTTCTTCAAACGCGCAGAAATAGCCTTTTGAATTGTAAAGATCACATCATATTACTATATTAGTAGCGTGCTCGCGTAGTAAGGTCAAAGCTTCTACATTATTCATTATTGGAACATATTCAAATTACTCGTGTATTATCAACAATTACGAACATTATTAGTATACATCGTATATTATTCGTAAAACCAACACCTATCTTCGTATTATTTTTCAATTATATAAGATATAGCCTTTTTCATTACTGAGCACATCCATAGAGCCTAAGCGCTTTATGCAAAAATTTCGTTACGCATTGGTCCTTTCAACACAGTTCGGCTAGATTCTAGTTAACACTCTACTATTATGTCACTAGTAATTACGAAACTGCGTCCGTTCGTTATAATCTGTCAGATCAACGGCTTGGTTCCATTCTCCATGGAAATGGATCCATTTACTAAAATATTTGTTCGATTTAGTTTTTCTTATAAAAAATTGGTTTCATGGTGGTACGCCTTTGGGACGATTTTCCAGGTTATGGTCGTTGGTATTGGCCTAGCTTGGTCAAGCATAGGTGTCAAGACGGGAGAGGAGTCTGGACTGTCAACAACGGTCGTTGCACTTACAGTGGTCACAAGGGCGTTGTACATGATTCAGATTTTGTATGCAAAAATCATCCTACTAAGATACAAACGTCTCCGTAAAGCTGTTGCATTAATTCAAGAGGCGGAACAATATTTGGTCGAAGAAATGCCTCAACATTTGAACAAAGAAGACTCGGTTCTTTTGAGAACAATAATTGGGATTATTCTTGCATTCTTCTTGGTATTATAGCTTTTTAAAACTCAAGTATCAATTGGTTATTCATTGAAACATTGAAAAAGGTTGGTTCCTTGGATGTGACATCTTTGGGATTGCTGGATTCTTCTATCGCTAATAATACCTGGCTCGTTTCTTTCTTGTTTGTATTTCAATTCTTTTTCATGACAATGGTGTTTTGGATTGTGTTATTGGTTCATCTAAGTCACTACATCTTAGCACATTTAATTGAAGTGCTTGGAAGAAGTATCAACTGTTCGAAAAGTTTCCATAATAGGTATGCTGTTTTAATTAAATTTATTACAAATTTGTTATTGATTATATTAGTGCAGTTCTTATAATTATTTTTGAAATTGTCAATAAATTAGGCGTCAAATCGACCGACTAAAAAAGGAACGATACATTTTCGGTTGCCTCTGTAAAGCCACGATTAAAATGAACGAAATCTTCTCATTTCTCACTTTGGTCACTATCAGCTCCAAGTTAATGACCATTATTTATTCTTCATTCTCGATCATCTACAAGTTCACAAAACCAAATCAGTTGATGGATGGATCATTCCTCATGAACATCGGTGGGGTTTCTATTGATATCTTGGTCATAATGGTTTATTTCACTGCTGCGGACATGCCAATTAACCAGGTAATTTCGCTTCTGCAATTAAACGCATTTTTAATTATAATTAATCACAACTCAATTTAATTTAAGATTCGAATCCTTCGTGAAAAAGTAATCGCCAGTTCCAATACTACTAAAATCCATCAACTACATTACCCCGAGTATAACATTGAGGTAAATTTACGTTGGTATTGCTACTGGAAAATCACGAGTCATGAAAAATAATGAATTAAGAATACCATTTATATTTAGGTGATGCATTTTCTGATGCAAATTGATGAGGATCGAATCCGTTTGTCTGGATCAGGACTCTTTCAAGCTGGAATGCATCTTGTTCCAGGCGTAAGTATTTATTTTAAAACATATGTTTTTCTTGGATAAAAAAAAAATGTCATTGTTGTTTTTTTTTTCTTTTTGTGTTAGTTGGCGGCTTCAATTATCACATATTTAGTAATCCTTCTACAGACACAATAACTTGTTTGCTAGTTTCTGATGCCCTATGACTAGTATAGTTTGTTGAATGCATGTTGGTTTTACTTGTTTTTACTGCTCTTAGCGTTATTAAATATCAATTAATATATCCGGTTCTCTAAACACCAGAAAATCCAATACAAATATTGACATCACATTTATTTAATTCATACAAATGTGTATTGAGAGAATCGAAGAAGAAGAAAAGAGAAACTGGATGATCTCTGCCCGTTCCTTCGTCTCTTCCAAATCATCGGATTGATCCCTTACAGGCTCACACTATGGAATTGATAGACCCCGAAATCAAGTCATTCCAACAGAGAGAGCCAGATCATTTTCAACAACCTGTGTCGGGCAGTTAATGAGTTATATCACGTCCAATCAGCTTTTCTTATAATCACGGAGAAACTGGTATCTTTTGGACAAAGATGGCACCCACTTATGTGGCTCTAGGCTTTTCAAAGTGGGAACTCGTTTGATTCCGCCAGCTGATTATATAGCTTTTCGCGTGTTTGGCTAATTTTCAAAATGAGCTCTTTAGTATAATAGTACTACTCATTTGGTATAACATACAAACAAAGCTAATCTATTTATAGCTCTATGATGGAAAGAAATGTCAACCAAATATAAACTGAACCGAAAGCGAATAATAAGAAATATTGTAGCATATTAATCCTCGCCATGGTAACCCAATACGCAATTCTTTGACAAAAAAAAAACAGAAAAAGATTAAAGGCTTCGATCGAATCCTAAATAATAAAAGTAAGAAAGAGGTTTTTTTGCTAAATAAGTATAAAAAAAAGATGTCGGCTTTGAAGCAATTGACCGCGTTTGTTCGGCTCTGCCAATTCTTTGGTCTCATTCCATTTACCATCGTAATGAATCCCGAGACAAAAGAGTTTATTCGTTTCGGTTTTTCTTTAAGAAGTGCCCCATCTTTGTGGTATTTTACTCTTCTGGGCGTTCAAATGCTTACAGTCACGTTACCGGCATCGGCATTATCCGGTATGATGGACAACGATCTCTTTCATGCAATGAATTTATCACCAGCCGCCATTGTTCTCTTTGGAGCCTATCAGTTCAGTTATGTGCCTCTTTTTATCATAAAGAGAGGAACGGTTCTACGTTACAAACATCTTCGCCGAGCAGTGGCTTTAGTTAAAGAAGTTGAGCAGCATCTGAACGACCTTCCTCAATGTAAAAATACGGTTCTTCGTCGAACCGTTATTGGATTCATAATCTCAGCGACAATGGTCTGCTCTGATTTTAAAAACTTGTAAGAAGTTTAATTTGTGTATTAATCATAAACTATTCATATGAACATTTAGGTGGGTCTGTTGGTTTTTATAGCACTGCCCTTGGTCGAGATTTTCTTTGCGGCTCTTGTAGGACCTTCATCTGGTTCGACTATCAAAATATTGTATGCCCTGATCCTCATTCAGTGTTACATGATGACCATGATCGGATGCTCTTTCATTATGATGCATTTGTCTTACTACATCATCGCTCACTATATGCGTCTACTGAAAATAACTCTGAATGATAACATACCATTTCAATCGACGGACATAGATTATGAGTATCGTTATACTGAACTAATTTAATATTCTCTTATTATATCACATAATTAAATCGAGTTTTTTATTTTAGAAGTGACATAGCGAGAATTTAAAAAAGTCGATTCATATTCAACAATCTATGCCTAGCAACCATTGAGTTGAATCAAATCTTCTCCTTTCCGGCTCTATTTATGATAACTGCAAAACTAATTTCCATCCTATACGGGCTTTTCACTTTCATTAATGGGATAATCAATCCAAACATTATCATGGAAAAAGCATTCTTTATGGGTCCAATTTCACTTCTCATGGACTCGTTCATGATTTATGTCTATCTAAATTCTGCTGATGCTCTTGTTCATCAAGTAGGTCTACACCCTACCATTTTCCAAAATGAAATAATAATTTAAAAAATATACATATGTATAGGTTAGGAAGTTCCGTGAGAAAGTTATTTCAATATCGAATGCAAGAATGCAGTCGAATGTTGACTATAGAATAGAGGCATATACTTATACGAACTATCATTTTACATAATATAGAACGGTATTTTATAAAATAGATCATGTCGTTTATTGTGATGATGAACGAGGACCGTATCCGTTTAACCGGATCACGACTCTTCAAAGTTGGAGTACACATTATCCCACCTGTAAAAAACATTCAGTAATAATAATTCTGTCGAAAGAATGTCATGTCTTTATTACTTATTTTTACAGTTTGTTGCGTCTTTGGTGACTTATTTGATCATCATGATTCAAACTCAAATCAACTCTTCGCCCACTAATATTTAAATAAGAATCTTGCTCGAATTACTATAGATTTACCTGCACACTTATATAATATGCCGAGTACCTATTAAAATGGTTTCTAATGGGCGGAGTATACTTTATATTGTACTATCTTTCAAGTATGCGCAAAACAATTTAATCTGCTTATTAGCAATAACACAATGCAGTTAGTTTATTAATAATTTCAAGCCTGGAAATGCATCCTGTGCTAAGCGAGAGTTATTTAAAATACTTTTTCTTTCTGAAATTCAAACAAATTAAATTAAAATTTGCCATTTTTTGTTATTAGCTGGTTGCTTCAATAATCACTTATTTAGTCATCCTTCTACAAACACACTTAACTTGTTTGCTTCTTCTGATGTCTCATAAATTAGTAGTATAGACTAGTTGCTGAATGCTTGTTTGTTAATTTTGTTTACTTGTTTGTACTGCTCTTAGTGTTATTAAGTATAATTTCATATACATGCCTGTTACTCAAAACACACACACACACACACACACACAAAATCCAATAAAAATTGGAGACAACATAGTAATATAATTCATCCTTCAAATAAGAGGAATTAATAATGGGATTTAAGCTGAAGTAAAGAAATTGCTATTATAACTAGAATAATTGTTTTAGTGTGCTAATATAGCGACACTCTTATTTTAGAAACCATCACAAAGATGCGAATAAAAAATGAAAATAATAATAGTTTAAAGGTCAACTATGTATATGCTTATAGCATTTGCCTATTTTCATACATACAATAAATTTAGGGATGTCGGCACTAAAGGACCTTCGTCCTTTCGTTCGTATCTGTCAAATAATCGGACTGATCCCTTACACCATGGAACTGGATCCAGAAACCAGATCATTACAACGTTTCCGATTTTCTTTCAAGAGCATTCCAGTCTGGTGGTATATAATCGCATTGCTTGCTCAGATTGGTGGATTTCTCGTCGCTGGTGCGACCATGAAGAATTACTATCAAAGTGACCTCTACATAGATATGCACCTGCCCGTTGTAATTGTATTACTCCAAGGGGCTACATCGTTTACTTTCATCTTCGTTTTGGTCATTAAAAGAGGAATAGTCTTTTGCTGTCGACCTCTCCGTAGAGTAGTTGAGCTCCTCATTGAGGTTGATCGACATCTGAGGGATCTTCCTAATTGTAAGAATACAGTTCTTAGGAGAACCGTCATAGGGATGTTGATCTCCATCTTTTTGGTATATGGCAGATTTTATATACGTTAAAGATGTTATGTATAAGTATAGGCTTTTTCAGTATTTGTGTTTCTCTTACTTTAATAGGTTGGCTTAAGTTTTGTAGGGTCTATTACGTCATTGTTGATCTTATTCATACCAGAAGAAGCTGGAATAAAGAACTGGACTATATTTATATTATTTTGGCTAAACTATAGAATGCGACTACGCTTTTTCGTCAATTAGTTTAATCAAATCACTTAAATCTCTTAATTGGAAAAACATGGGGTTTTGTATAGGAGATACTTAATTAACTTCAATCATTGAAATAACTTAATTTCTTTAAAGCATTTAAATTACTTCAATTCCGTCAATTAATGGAATAGAATGTTATCCCGAATGGACTTAGAAAAAAATCTTAAAAAAACAAAATTTTAATAAATTTAGTATTTTAAGTAAATTAAGCGATCTGACTATATTAACCTCAGAATTCACCGAGAATTGAACCTAATATCTTGCTCTCGTGAGCCTAGTACTATACCAATGAGCCAGCTAGACGACGAAAACCAAGCAATTTATTAGCTAGTAAATTATGTATCTTACATACACATATATATATTATATGTATATTGAATTAAATTGAGTATTTTCATAATTTTAAGTATTTAAGTTTTAACGAAAAAGTGTAGTTACATTCTATAGTTTTACCATTATTTTTAATGATTCAATTTTGGATCTCCACTATGGTTTACTGCTCTTTTATTTTCATGCATTTGAGCTATTATATCACTGGTTTCTACATCCGTTTGCTGGGGGTGACGTTATCTAAGAATCTGCCATTTGCATCACCATTTCTTATTGATGGGTAGTACTGTATCTTAATTTTTGAAAAATATATTAAAATAATAAGTTAATATTAATTGAAAAAAGACAAGTTCACCGGATGAAAAAGAGTCAGCTCATTTTCAACAGCCTCTGCCAGACAATTATTGAGTTGAATCGGGTCTTCTCTTTCCCAGCTTTCTTCATAATTACGGCAAAACTGGTCTCGCTCTTAGACGGATTTTTTATGATAATCTTTCAACTACTCAACCCTGGTATATTTGTGGGAGGATTAGGGGTGACAATAAGCCTCACGCTAACAGATTTGTTCATAATCCTGATTTACATAACTTCTGCCGACATGCCAATTCATCAGGTATGATAGTGCATTTGGAAAAATATGTGTTTATTCCTTTAACTGGAATAATATTTATGTGCTTCAATTATTCAAAATAGGCTCGACTTCTACGAGAAAGAATCATTTGGATTTCAAACGCGAATATGGAATCAAATGTAGATTATAGAATAGAGGTAAATAGAAACAAGTATATTTAAATTACATTATTTTGGAACACAAAGGGCAGTTGATGTATATGTATATTGGTGCTATGAGGTGATGTCCTTGATGATGATGATGGACGAAGATCGCATCCGCTTATCTGGCTCCAGGCTCTTCAAAGTGGGAACTCCTCTTATTCCACCAGTAATTCAGTGAATTGCTTTTTTAAAATTATCTAATCAATTAAATCAGAAATCAATTTCGGAACTTTTTTGTATGAATTTTCAGTTAACGGCATCGCTGATAACTTATTTGATCATCTTGCTACAAACACAAATCAAGACATCTTAAACTACACCATACTATTTCTACCACTTATTTTGAAGTTAGTTGATACCAGCTGGCTGTAATAGCTGCTCGCTTACTCTACTTTTAAAAAATGAACTCTTTTTTATTATTGATTTAAGCTATTCCATTATTATATGTAGCCAGCATGTGGCTCATTTAAGATGTAAAGAAATGCCAGTAAAATATATCAACTGAGCCAAAGGGGAACAATATGAAATATAAAATTATGGTGCATGGTGATAAACTAATCTAGTTATCTCATCAATCATTATTGTTCCCTGATGTAAGCGTAAATTCGGTAATGTGCGTGTATTTTATATTAGACTCCTCGGTCACCATGGTAACCAAACAATAAGAATTACTGGTTTCGATCGAACCTCCGATAATGAAAATGACCATGTTATGAGCAATAGGTTTTTTTTCTACAGCAGTATTAATAAGATGTCGGCTTTGAAGCAATTGATCCCGTTCGTCCGGCTATGTCAACTCTTTGGTCTCATTCCATTCAAAATTGCAATGGATCCAGAGACCAAAGAGTTTCTACGTTTTGGTTTTTCATTCAGAAGTTTCCCAGCTGTATGGTATTTCACTCTTCTGGCCGTTCAAATGATTGCAGCCATGTTGCCTGCTTCGGCATTATCAGGTATGATTGACAACGATCTCTTCCGTGAATTGAACTTGTCATCCGCCGCCATCGCTCTCTTTGGGGCCTATCAGTTCACTTTTATGCTTCTTTTTGTCATAAAGAGAGTGACGGTTCTACGTTACAAACATCTAAGTCGAGCAGTCGCTCTGGTCAAAGAAGTTGAGCAGCACCTGAACGACCTTCCTCAATGTAAAAATAGGGTTCTCCGTCGAACTGTAATTGGGTTTCTAATCTCAGCGACAATGGTATGTTCTGATTTTTAAAAAAAACCTCAGAGAAAATATTAATTCGCAATTTATTAATTATTTACACATGAAAATATAGGTGGGTCTGTTGGTTTCTATAGTTTTCCCCTTGGTCGAGATTTTCTTAGCGGCATTTTTAGGATCTTCATCGGGATTAAGTAGCAATATCTTATTCGCTCTTATCATCATACAGTGCTACCTAATGATCATGGTCAGTTGCTCTTTTCTGATGATGCATTTGTCTTACTACATCATCGCTCACTATATGCGTCTACTGAAAATCACCCTGGCTAATAATGTACCATTTAAATCTATCGACATAGATGATGAGTAAATTACCTAACTAATATAATATTCTCTTATTAAAATAGAGCACATATATAAATAAATGTTTGTTTAGTGACATGGGTAGAATGAAAAAGAGTCAATTCATATTCAACAATTTATGCCTGGCAACCATCGATTTGAATCAAGTCTTCTCCTTTCCGGCTCTATTTATGATCACTGCAAAATTGATTTCCATTCTATACGGGCTTTTCACTTTTATCAATGGACTAATCCACCCAAACGTTCTCATGGAAAAGGCATTCTTTATGGGCCCAATATCTTTTCTCATAGATTCGACCATGATTTATGTCTATCTAAATTCTGCCGATGCTATTGTTCATCAAGTAGGTCTACACCCTACCATTTTCCAAAATGAAATAATAATAAAAAATAATACATAATTTAAAAAATATACATATGTATAGGCTAGGAAACTCCGTGAAAAAGTTATTTCCATACCTAATGGGAAAATGCAGTCGGATTTTGACTATAGAATAGAGGTATATACATATAGGAACTATCATTTTACATAGAATAATTCGCTATTTTATCAAATAGGTCATGTTATTTATGGTGATGATGGACGAGGATCGTATCCGTTTAACTGGATCACGACTCTTCAAAGTTGGAGTACACATTATCCCACCTGTAAATAGCTTTCACTAATAGTAATGCTGTCGAAAGAATATTGTGTGCTTATTAATACTCATTTTTGCAGTTTGTCGCGTCTTTGGTGACTTATTTGATCATCATGATTCAAACTCAAATCAACTCTTTGTCCACCAATAATTAAATGAGGATTTTGTATGAATTATTATGGATTCGCCTGCACACTCATTCAATATGCCTAGTATAGTACCTATTATTGGTTTTCAATCTTCAAGTGTGTCCAAAAAAATGTAATATACTTCATAGCAATAACACAACGAAGTTAGCCTATTATAAGGTCTATCATCATAAGCCTCACAATATAAAAATGAAGTGGACGAATGTAATATTCAGTTGAACATGTGTTGACTCCTCTTGTAATATAATACGATCGTATAATAAGTGCGTACATAAATGCTGTACTCTCCTATTTATTAGGAATATCTTTACAATATGAAAAAGATTACAGTTTAATATCATTGCTCTATGGATAAGAATACTCATCTTAGCTTATCTACAAGTGCAGCAGGCTATTCTTATATGAAAGGCTTTATACATAATGGCATCGCCAGTTTTGATTGCAAAGTTGCGCCCTTTGATTATAATCTGCCAAATATACGGACTCATCCCTTTCTCCATGGAAATGAATTCCGTAACTGGCAGATTTCAAAGATTCACACTATCTCTTAAACATTTCCCTTCTTGGTGGTACGCCTTCGTGCTGGTCGTTCAAGTGACCTGCTACGTAATTAGCATGGTATTGCGAGGGGAAAAATGTGAGAGCAGAAGATTTGGGAGTTTCACCCATCGTCTTGAGTCTAACATCAGTCACACAACTCACAAGTCATGTATTGGACTCAGGTTTTCTTTTCTAGAATCAACGCACAAAAGGTCAAGCGCTGGCGTCTGGTCATTAACCTGATCCAAGAGGTGGAAGAATACCTTTCGGGAGTCGTTCGAGACTCGAAGGACTCTATTTTCTCTAGAACCATTCTGGGTGTTTTAATCGCAACTATAACGGCAAATACTATGCTTATTGACTAATAAATATCGATTGCAAAAAAAATTGTAATGAAATCTATTCGTTTTATGAAAAAATAGACGTGTTTGCTGATTGTAGGATTTGCGCCAATGATGGATATCATTAAGGACACTCGAATAATTTGGCTGTTGCTGCTTTTTTTGCATTTCAAATTTCTACTATGATGATGTCGTTTTGTGGCGCACTGTTGTTTCATCTTAGCTGCTACATCATTGCTCATTTCATTGAATTACTAGCAATCAGTATAAGTTCAAAAGGATCGGCTGCCAATAAAAGGTATTGTTACATGATGAGCTATTTTAAACTAATAAGACTATTGTACCTAAAATACATTCGGAACAGTGGAATTGAGAAGCTGAAAAAGAATCGATACATGTTCGAATGCCTCTGTAAAGCAACAATTCATTGAATCGAATCTACTCTTTTGTGACTTTGACAATAATTTGCTCGAAACTGATAACGACCGTTTACTCTTTATTTTCACTTATCTGCTACCATTTCCAAAATTCGAATCTGCTTTACTACGAAAGACGAATTCAATAGAATTAAGCTATACTAATTACAATCCTCTATTTATGAATTTGTAGCAGAAGACCGCTACACATGAATTTGTTCTGCCAATACATTTAATAGTGTTACAATTCATTTTCTAAAACAAGTCGTTTTCTGCTATCCATTTGTATGTTTAACGGTAACTTTAATGAATTGCGGTCTTATGTATCTTACTTGCATGGCATATCACAACAGCTATTACCCCCGAATTTTATTTGAAAGTATCGACAGCATTGGTGTGAAGGGTCTTTGTCCGCTATTGTAGCCTACAAGGCTATAAGCTTATTAGTATAAACCACTATAATAATACAAGTTAACCCTCTTCCACTGATGAATTTAATCTATCCCTTTCTTATTAAGTGTTTTGTATAGAAATGTATTGGTTCCGCACAAAAGCAGTCCTTCAATAAAAAGTAGTTTATTTCGATTCTAGCTTTTAAGCGCATCACAACAGGTTGCGTAATAATGTCATCATCAATTTTAATTACAAAATTGCGTCCTTTCATAATAATATGTCAAATTTATGGCCTCATCCCATTCTCCATGGAAATGGATCCGGTAACTGCGGGATTCCAAAGATTCACATGTTCTCTTAAAAACTTCGTCACCTGGTGGTATGCATGCGTGTTAGTCGTTCAAGTAACCTGCTATCTTAGCAGCATGGTACTTGAGATGAAATTTGCGACGAATGCAAAAGAATCTGGAGTATCTTCCACAGTGTTGATACTTTCAGTAGGCACACAACTGTTGTATATGGTTCAGATTTTCTTTTGCAGAATCGTCGTACTGAAGTTCAAGCGTTTGCGTCGGGTTATTACCTTGATTCACGAAGTGGAACAACATCTTAAAGAAGTCCTTGAAAACTCGAAGGATTCCATCCTCCAAAGAATCATTCTGGGTGTTCTTTTCGTAGTTATAATGGTAAATAGGGCCTATTATAGGCTTAATTTATATAATTTAGGATGTTGAAAATAATTATATTTGTCTGTAATAAATATAGGTCTGTTTGCTGACTTCGAGAGTATTTCAAATCTTAGATTTTTTCATGGACACCTCGAATAGTTTGGTCGTGCCTACTTATATTGTATTTCAAGTTTCTAGTACCATGATGGCTTTCTTTAGCCTACTATTGCTTCATTTGAGCTACTACATAATTGCCTATCTAACTGAATTGCTGACGATCTATATCAGTTCTAAGAGTGTGACTGATAGTAAACGGTATATGATAGATTATTTTAATCAAGACTTTTTGTAGACATTTCGTTTCATTAAACATATTTGAACAGTGAAATTGATAAATTGAAAATGTGTCGGTACATTTTCGGTTGCCTCTGTAAGGCCACCATTGAATTGAATCGAGTCTACTCTTTGCTGACTTTGGTAACAGTTAGCTCTAAAATGATTACGACCGTTTACAGCATATTCTCACTCATCTATCAGCTTCAAAAACCGAATCTGCTCATGTCGAAAGCTTATTCTCTTAATGCTCTATCAGTTTTAATGGATGTGTCCTTAGTTTTGACCTTCTTTACCGCTGCTGATATGCCCATACACAAAGTGAGTTACATACATGCACATATTTTATTTCAAGTAGGCTATAATACTGTTTTGAAAAACAGGCTCGGATTCTTCGAGAGCATCTTATCGTAAGCTGTAATGATGAAGCAATCAAACGAGATACCGAATTTAAAATTGAGGTAAGATTTTAAAAAAAGTTCTTTAAGGGAATAATAAAATCCCGCAGTTAATGCTATGATTGAAATAGGCCACGTGCTTTCTAATGCAAATTGAGGAAGATCGAATACGTCTGTCAGGATCAGGTCTCTTTCAAGCTGGGATGCACCTTGTTCCAAGCGTAAGTTTTAAGATCGATATAGTAGTTTTTTTTTATTTACGCAGCAGAGAACTAAATATAATATGTAATATTTGCAGTTGACCGCCTCAATTATCACATACTTAGTCATCCTTCTACAAACACAGTAAAAATCATTATAAAAAAGAAAGGCGATACTCATACTATTTTTATAACATGCGAAGAACTCTTGCATATTGGATCAATTAAACTATATTACATTAAATTATTAAGCTTTATTGTATACCTTATACACTTAAGTTACTTTACTGCCGGCCACTTGATTACCGGCTGCTGATTAATATAAAAATAAACTTTAACAAAATCCATCAACAACGCAAAATCTTTAATTGGTTGGGAAATGTTTCGAATAAAAGAGACCGAATAGCTTGGCCAAGGAAATGCTTTTACGTATATGCAATTCCCGTGAAAATAGTAATACAGTTATATAGTAATAATTTAAATTAGTATATAGACGTAGAATATAGTAGTTGTCCGACATTTAGTTGATTGCTGCGCTAAAAGACCGTTCATCTCTATGTCCATTTAATAACTTAATGCACAAAGTAAGTTAATATTGATGCTAATAACAATATAACTTGAGTACATTCATAATAAATAGTAATGCCGCAATACAAGATAAAGCAATAACTGAGCACTAGCCCCACACCCCAAACAAGTTCCAGTATACACTCTTTACTCTTCAGTATACCGCAAACATGGGCGTGTTTGAGAAGCTCCAACCTTTCGTTTTCCTCTGTCAGTTTTCCGGTTTTACTCCGTTCCGGATGGTTTTCCACCCGGAAACGAAGCGGTTTCAATGTTTCATCTTCTCCTGGCGTCATCCTCTCACCTGCTGGTTCATTTTTCAGACAATCTTTCTGATTGCCATCTCTATTTTGCAGATTTATATTTTCTTTCATAATCTAAGTGATATGGCCGGTTTCAACGAAGACTTACCAATGGTAATGTATACCTTCACCATTGTCGGAACCACTTTTCACGGGCTTCAACTCTTGCTTAGTCGATATATTTCTCTGTACTGCTCGGCTTTTTGCAGAGCTTCTGAAAGAATCCAACACATTGATGCAATTCTTGTTGAATTACCAGACCAGTGCAAACTAACTCTCGGTAGAAGAATCGTCATTGGCATGATTTGCATCACTATTGGGGTATAATAAGCTCATTGATGTTTATTTTTTAAACATGATTATTTTTTCTGTTTATTTATCTAAAAGGGAACAACAAACATGATTAGAGTTTTGGGTTCTTACTCAAGAATGGCCAACGAATGCGGCATCTTTTTTGCAATAGTCACAATATCGATGCAATTTATTGAGATATACTTTGTGGGTTGCAGTTTTCTTATCATGCATCTGAGCTACTATCTCGTAAGTTATTATATTCGACTATTGGGCTTCAATCTACTTAAAGACGTGGATAATAAGAACATCATTGCTTGGCCATCGGATGACCTTAAGTAATCAATATTGATCGAATAAATGTATTACTAATATTTCAGGCATTTAAGTGATAATTTCTTGATGAAATAGAAGTGGAACTTTGAAAAGTAAACTGAGGAACAGCAAACGTCTATTTGGAGAGCTTTGCCAAGCTACAGCTGCACTTAACAACGTTTTTAATTTCCCTGTTCTGTGCATTATTATATGCAAGCTAATTGAGATGGTGTTCACCTTGTTCATTTTGATTTATGGATTTATGAACCCTCAAAATCAGTTCGCGAGTGTTATGCAAACGAGCATCCTCGTTGCTTTTGTTCGAGATTTTTGCACTCTATTGACCGTTTGTCATGCTGCGGACATGCCTGTTGTTCAAGTAATTTACTTTAACTACTATAGTTAGCTAAAAATTGTAACAGTTTACCAATGGCCATTTTTTATAGGCTGCAGAGCTGCGAGAGAAAATTATTGGGATCATTACCAAAGATGTTCTTCACGATTCGAACGAAAAATTTGAAGTGATTTTTTCATATTAAATCGTTATTTATGCAAAAATTTTGATTCATTTATACTTTAACAAGGCTTTATCATACCTACAACACATAAATGAGGAACGTGTTCGATTATCAGCCGTGGGACTCTTTCAAGTTGGCGTTCATTTGTTCCCCTCGGTATAAGCTTTAAATACTTATAATCATTATTGATGAACTTTCGATTCTTGGTGCGAAATTTCAGTTGACTGCTGCGATTGCAACCTATTTGATCGTTCTTCTTCAAACACAAACAGGATGATCTTGATTCAATACCAGTAATACCAGCCATGCAGTGCGTTATACATACACAGATGGCCACAAGTATTATATATAAATGTAAGAATCCTCAGTAGGAATGTATAAGTCGAATGCGATAAGTAAAAAATATAGAGTATGAGATAGCTTATTAAAGACGTAAATCTATTATACTATTTATCAATAATCAACCTCGAAAAACATTAAAATTTAATTAGCGCACTTGAAATAGTCTAGCTTTAATCATAAAGTCTATTCAAGGGAAGTAAGATCTCAATCCATCAAACACAGAAAATTAGTGAATGTTGCAAATATTTATGGCTGTTCAGATACTACCCTACAATCTACCAATTATGTTCTTAAAAATGTTGAAGTAATACACGGAAAGTAATGGTAGGTTAAATCACTCTCTTAATATTATTGTTACATTGTTGTGTTAATCTAATGCACTCAAGTCAATTGCTGTTGAATGTTGATGCTAGTAATCAAACAAACAAAAAAGCAGTCATAATAAATAGCAATTTATAGACGATTAAGTGATGAATAAGCTACTTACCTCAATAAGTTTCAATGCCTTCTATATAACTCGTCATTACCAAGATGGGCGTCTTTGAGCAGCTCCGACCTTTCGTTTTCCTCTGCCAATTTTCCGGTTTTACTCCGTTCCGGATGGGTTTCCTTCCGGAAACGAAGCGATTTCAACGTTTCGTCTTCTCTTGGCGTCACCCTCTCACTTGCTGGTTCATTTCCAGGATAATCGTTCAAATTGTCATGCCTGTTTGGGAGATTTTTTTCTTCTTTCATAATATAAGTGTTTCGGCTGGTTTTAGCGACAACTTACCAATAGCCATGTACGCCTTTACCATTGTTGGAATCGCTTTCCACGGGCTGGATCTCTTGCTCTCCCGATATATTTCACTGTGTTTCTCAGCTTTTCGCCGAGCTGTGGATCGAATCCAACACATGAATGCGGTTCTTGTTGAATTACCAGACCAGTGCAAACTAACTCTCAGAACAAGAATCGTTGCTGGCATGATTTGCATCACTATTGGGATACATTATTTGTCTCCATTCAATTATTACAATAATATTTTAGAATGGGTTGATTTATCGAAAAGGGAGCTACATCTATACTTGGATACTCGGCTTTTTACTCGGGCATAACTGAAGAATATAGCATCCTTTTTACTGCCATCACAATGTCGATGGATGTCATTGAGATAAGCTTTTTGGGTTGCAATTTTCTGATTGTGCATCTGAGCTACTACCTCGTAAGTTATTATATTCGACTATTGGGCTTCAATCTACTTAAAGACGTGAATGACAAAGACATCATTGCTTGGCCATCGACCGACCTTATAAAGTAAATTATATTGCTCGAATTAATGAAATAATATGTAATGGCATTAATTTGATTACAATATGACAAAATAGAGGCGTAACTTTGAAAAGCAAATTGAGGAGCAGCAGGCGTCTATTTGGAGAACTTTGCCAAGCTACAGCTGCACTTAACAACGTCTTTAATTTCCCTGTTCTCTGCATTATTATATGCAAGCTCATTGGGATGGTATTCACCCTGTTTATACTGATTTATCGATTTATGAATCCTCAGGATCAGTTTGCGAGTTTTATGCAGCCGACCATTTTAGTTTCTTTCATTCGAGATTTTCTGAAAATGTTGTCCGTGTGTCACGCTGCGGATATGCCGGTTGTTCAAGTAATGCGCGCTAAAACATTTCAAATAACTTTGCAGGAATACAATACAAATTTCATCTGATTACAGGCTGCCGAGCTTCGAGAGAAAATCATTGGAATCATAACTAAAGATATTCTTCGCGATTCTAGCGAAAAATTTGAGGTGATTTTTGTTCCATAATAGGAATTTTTTTATTCTTATTTAAAAATTCATTCATAATTAAAAAGGCTTTATCGTACCTGCAACATATAAATGAGGAACGTGTTAGATTATCAGCTGCTGGACTGTTTCAAGTTGGCGTTCACCTGTTCCCCTCTGTATGTTAAAGAATATGTATTTTCAAAATAGAAATTAATCAGCTGTTTAATTCTTGGGATATTTATAGTTGACGGCAGCAATCGCGACCTATTTGATCGTCCTCCTGCAAACTCAAACAGAATGATCTATTTATTAAAATATAACAAATTCATTAGAATTAATAGAGGAAATCGGGCGGAACATATAATAATGAAGATGAACCCTTATAGATGCGCCATATTAGATTCGTCGCTAAATATTCGGTACTTTGTAATATTAAGATATAAACTTTATACTTATTGTGCGCTAAAATACATTTCTAACTACGGTATAGCAAAGTAATAATAAAATCAAAATAGGAAAACTATTATATAGCAGTTACAAGACAACCCTATCGAAATAATAGGCTATACTAATAGGTAAATACATGCTATATCTTGCCTAATTTGAATACTTAAGACTTACGCTTGGTTCGGTTACATATTTATTTATTTATTGTATAAGCTTTAATTTCGAAGTTATATTTCCGTCAAGACGCATTGCAGTTGCCTTCGGGCTCTCCCGTAAGTAAGCTCCGTACATTATTAAAGCCCATCAACGTGAAGAAGGAAGGACGGTTGCATCATCCATCACTTTTTAGCATTTGAGCCCTATGACCAGCTATATACACAAAGAATGTTCTAGAGTAGTGAACCTTGGTCTCAACCACACCCACATGACTCGACCAAATGTAGCATAATGCAGCGAAACGAGTACCTATACGAAGAAGCGTAGCCTACGGTTGAGCACCGACCAGCGCTGCGCCCATACAGCCCACCTACAGAGCGAGAATAACAGTCTTAAATAAACATCACAATCATCTTTTGTTCTATTGTATTGAAATGTTTGTTGGCTATTTGCATAACAATATTCTCTTTATATTCTAGAATAATAAATACACTTCTAAAAAATGCTTCATGAAACTTACATAAATAAAGTTTTAATTTGCCTCTTGAGAAACTTAACCTAAAAATATTTTAATAGAGCTCTTCTTATTCTATATTTCTAAATATGTCTTTAGTTCTTTGGGTTACTTTAATTAAACGGGTTTCAGTTAATTTCCAGACAGCCAATAAGAGGTTTAGTCGTTTTAATTTTATTCTGCGCTTCCAACTTGTTTTTATATAAAGTTGATGAGTCAGTAGACTGAACTGATGCAATAATGCTTATTATTAACATATTCAGATTGTCTGATGGTACAAGTAAAACAATTCTTGTTTTATTTTTCATCAGCATCGGAGCAACCACGCCCGATCTGTGTCAACCTTGGCAATGACCAGAGACATTAGATAAAGGCAAATCGTACGTGTCGCGCTAGATACGCGGTGCCTATCATTTCTCAGGGTTCCGGGTTCCACCGGCCTTGAGCACCTATTATACTTGTTTCTTTTTATTATTAATGCGTTGTTTTCTCTCATTCTTTACTGAACTGAAGCAGAAATCATTTTTGCGTGAAAAATAGACGAGCGAGCGTTATACATTTTTTAAATAGGAGAGTGACCTTGCCTATGCATTACGTACCGGACTTCCTTATGCGTTTGAAAGTGAAAGGGCTTGTTCCCTCAGGCTGGGCTAGAAAACGCGCTCCATATTCAATGTGGATATTTTAAAAATGATTAAAAGGAGAGAGAGAGAGAGAGAAAATGAAAACAAACTGTTTATCAAACTTTAAAGTATTTAGTTAATATTTACCTGTTTGAATAATTAAATTATGAGAATATGTGCACAGCTGGTTATTATTTATTGTAATTACATCATACGAACGATGCCATTTCGAGCAATAAAACCTCACCACTAATAATAGCACATGACATTGAAATTAGTTGCAAGTTGCGGTTCATATTGAATTTGTATACAAAATTTTGGGATAACAGATTAAGCTTATACTATCGTAATCATTCTCTGGGTGTGCCCATGATCTTGACATTCCTGACAATCAGAACTGATTGTAAAATGAAAAAAAATACAGATAGGTAATATGATAAGGTTTCACTCTTGGATAATATTTTATACTTTTAACAGATGTCTTTGACAGAATTGATTTATTGTTAACAGGAACTCCCTCTTAGATAATAATGATACATTAAAGGCACGAGACAAGGTCGCAAGTGTAATAGGAGACAAAGTATATAATAAGTTTTGAACCATTATAATGACCAGCTATTATTTTTGTAGCATAGTATCGGTACAAGAACACGGAGGTGATTTTTAAAGATGAAAAGTCGATATTACAACGTATCAGATTTATCACATGAATATTTTTTATGGTCACATTTAAGATTTTTTTATGAATGGGAAAAATTAAACAAATTAGATCTTTCCTTCCACTTAATATGTTAAAATGATTGAAATTACCATCATAACTATAAACATGTATTACAAGAGATCTATATTAATTGATAGGTGTGTATTGTTCAAATAATTTAATACTGTTTGAAACATATATAAGTATTAATCTTAAGTTTTGCATTTATTCTTTTGCTTTTGCTCAATCCTCGATGTTTCGCTCTTCCGTATCGACACTTTCCACTATCAAACTGGTTTGATCGTTCATCAGGGTGTGGATACACAACTGGTATATTAAAACGCGTCGTTACAAGGTCAGTCGTCGCAGTCTAAAAGCCTCGATATGGGCGACAGCAAAAACCGACAAGGTCGACTTGCTGCTTACCCTCTCCGCCCAGCTCTCTCATCATCATTGACAAGGCCATAGCATTTAATTTTGATCTTATTTTATAAATTAAAATGAAAAAAAACTAATTGATATACATAAAAAAGATGGGTGTATTACTCGTGCTTTTCAATGATGAGACAGCAATTTCAAGCATATACACTTTATAGATGGAAAAAGAGGGACGCAGATGGAGAGCGAAAAAGAAAACTATTTTTTCTGATAGAGAAGAGAGAAAAGAGTCAGTTGAATGGCAAACAACTAATGAACCACTTTTTAGGCGACGACGGTCTGGAGGCCGTTGACGGTCAAACCGTTGATGTTCAATCCGTTGAGGTTCAATCCGCTGAGAAGGCGGGCATCAGTGACGGCAACTCCGTTGGCTCCGGTGAGACCGACCAAACGGGCATCGTTGACGGCAACTCCGTTGAGTCCGGCGAGGCCGTTGATGCCGAGAAGACGGGCATCGTTGACGGCAACTCCGTTGATTCCAGCAAGACCGAGTCCGTTGACTCCGACCAAACCACCGTTGATGGCAACTCCGTTGAGTCCAACCATACCGGCATCAACTCCCCAACGAGCTCCCTCGACCATGACGGGGGCAGCGGCAACCTCCATGACGGGGGCAGCAACCTGGACGGCGTGGGCGCGGACCTCAGTCACGACGGGCTGAACGACGTGCTCAGTGTGGACGTGCTGGTGGATGGGCTCAGCCTGAACGTGCTGGTAGATGGGCTCAAGCTGGACGTTCTGGATGGTGGCGGGGAGCTGACGGTGAACCTCAACCTGGGGAGTGATGGGAACGGGGTAGGGGGCATCATAGGGAGCAGCGACGGGGATCTCGACGGGGATGTGCTCAACGTTCACCTTGGTGGGGTGAGTGATGGTGATCTCGGGGGTCTCGATGGTGTGGGTGCGGACGGGAGCCTGGATCCTGGTCTGGGTGACGAGGGCATCCATGCCGGGGGTGGCGAGGAGACCGAGGTCGGGCTTCATGATGGTGGAAGTGTGACCAGTGACGACGGCGCGGTTCTCATAGACGATGCGCTCCTCGACGACTTCGGGGGTGACCATGACGGTCTGGGGAGGGGGCTGAACGTACTTGTGGACGATGGGCTGAACGACCTCCTGGACGACCTGGCGGATGACGGGCTGGATGACCTCCTGGACGACCTGGTGAACGATGGGCTCAGCCTGGACGTAGGTGGTGATGGGCTCAGCGTGGACGACCTGCTGGTAAGCCATGGGAGCAGCAACAGCTACGGGAGCGGGAGCAGCAACGGCAACGGGGGCAACGGGAAGAGCGCTAACGCCCTCAGGGAAGTCGTAGACCATCTGGTTAACGGTGACGACGGGCTCAGCGACGGCAACGGTCTCGGCAACAGCAGGAGCGGCCATAACCAAACCGGAAGTTCCGATAAGACCAGAGTTGAGGGTAACTCCGTTGAGACCGAGCAGACGAGCGTCATTGACGGCAACTCCGTTGAGTCCGACGACTCCGTTGAGGCCTAGCAGGCGAGCATCGTTGACAGCAACTCCGTTCAGTCCAAGACCGAGTCCATCAATTCCGACCAAACCAGACCTACCGAGCGTGGTACCGTCCCAAACCGGAGAAGCCGTAGCCGCAGCTACCAGCAGTGTAACCAAAAACTAAAATGAAAAATGAAATTTTAAAAAGAAATGTTTAGATTGGTTTTTAGGTGGGAATTATTATAGTTAATTATTATTTATTTATTAAACTCAGCTTACCAGAGGGTTCATTGTTAATCGCGTGCTGAGGGAAAAAGCGCAGACAACTGACGATTGAAGGAGCCGCTCCCGCCAGATTTTATACCTGCCGAGGATCAACCTTGGCGTCCAACATCAGGAAAAAAAGAATGTCGCTTTTTTCTTAATACACACTTTGAAAATGTAACACATGCTATGAGGAAGGGAGGGCTATCCCCGGCTACACCCAATCCTGACATCCGTCGTCCAGTATGCTGTAACGCGTAAGCAAGGGTCCCTATCACGGTCGCCCACTTGATCCTTAGTTTAGTCAGTCTAGGCAAGGTCATCTTTTGCACAAAAGAAAGAAAAATAATAAAAAACGGAATATCCTCCCAATTTATTTTTCTATCTCTCTCAGCTGTTTGACTTGGGCGTGTCTTCCGTCACCGTCGTCCTCCGCCAAAGCGTTTTGACTACCTTGCCCCAGGAGCCAACAGGGAATCCATCACTATTTCTTTTATCAGTTTTCTAATCGAATGGATCGAATTCTTCGAACTACTTCAGCCATTTCATTTCGTTTTAAACCTTCTAGAGTATAGTTATTAAACTTAATATCTATTATAAATGAGTTCAAGTACAACAATATTGGTTTAGAACGTATCAACACTTTGTATATTGAGTACAAGGGTTTTCCTGATTTTTCTATAGTTAAATAAACCAGTTCTCTCATACATTTAAAAAAAAGGTTTTAAACGATTTCCATTTTTTTAAATAGCGTATATTTCAAATAAATTAAATAAAAATAAAAATTTAAAGTCCTCAGAAAGCCACACCCAATAATGAAGCAACTTATAATATATTCTAATAATAATAGGGCCAAACCGGATCATAAGGATGGTATTGATAATGTGGTTGATTATTCGGAGTCCCGTGATTGAGCTGTCCACCATGTCGGGCGTGATTCAGGAACAAGGGTTGTTGGTAAGAGCGGAAAGCGGCATCTAAAAACTCCTTGGTGAAATTGAAATATTCGGGAGGGGCGAAACTGTTGCTGCTCTGGATGCTCAGGGTGGTACCGAAAGCTCCGTTCGTTGGTGCCGGTATGTTGAAAGTTTCTCCCTCAGCTGGATTTTGCTGAGGCTCTTCTTCAGGCAACTCTTCTGGTGATGCTGATTTAAAGTAAGGCACGTAGTAAGGATGAGGACGGTAAAGTCTGCTTGGATTATAATAAGGGAATGCGGCCGGACGACGGAAGTAATAAGGGTAAGGTTGAGGGTAGTAAAACTGGGGCTCCGATACGGATGCGCCCATCATCGTAACGACCAATAACGAGAGAATCAAGAGCATCTATTCAAATAGTAATTTAAAAAATGTATAATAAGAACAGGCTGGAATGAAATATTAAGTGTTACCTTGAACTGAGTGAGGAACAAAGTGGCCAACGGAGATGATTCCGTTCATCCTCTTTATATAGGAGAAGGAATCTTCATATGACGCGGCAAATTGAAGATGCGCGCTGTCACTTGAGGGGGCAAAAAAAGAGTTACATGTACCATTCAGTTATTCCTTGTTTGGTGATGCTGTTAAAGTCATAACCCTTCATCTTTGCATGGTCGATGACTCTTCAGCAGTATATATGGATGACCGGGCATAGTTTCACGGTCAAGGTAACTTTATGGTTTGACATCGTCATAAATAACAGGATGATGATCTCTTTTACTCATATGATGACCGAAATCTTCTTTACGAGTTCGACGAACCAGGTAGTAGCTGATGCGCAAAGCAAAATGCAATTCATGCCTGTTTTTTTATTATTATTTATTATTATTAAAAAGTAATCCAAACAAAATAATTTGTCTTTTACTCGTCCTTTGAAATGAACGAGCCAATTAAGGCATGCATGTAATAAAGATTAGTTTTTCACATTCGCCAATGGGAGTGGTCACGCTAGACACGTTTTTTAAATATAATAATATGTATCGGAATGTGCGTGACCACGACCTTGCCAGCAGGGCGGTGCGCTCCAAATAGTGCACGCATGATGCTCTATCGATATGTTTAAAGAACCGGAAAAAAATAATCAAGGACGAAGACGAAATAATGTTATCGATTTAATAAAAAAATTGTATTTCAGTCATGCATAATCGTTGGCAATTACATGCTGGTTTCTCTTATGAGCTGCTCAGTTTTTGAAAGATTGATGGAAGGATGAAAGAGAAATTATTTGTTTTTTGTTGGTTTTTCTTTTTAAAAAGTTTGTTTAAGCAACAACGACTCCACCGAGACCGGTAAGGCCAGAGTAGCCGAGACCGTTAATTCCGGCGTAACCGAGACCGTTGATGGGGAGAGCGTGAGAAGAGACCAAGACGGGGGCCTGCTGGATGGTCTTGTAGGTGGCGGGAGCAACGACGACACGGTTAACACCGACGGGGGTGGGGACCTGGGAGATGACGGGGGTGATGGCGGCGTAAGCATGACCCTCATGAACCTCATAGGCGAAGTTGCCTCCAAGACGATCGGACTTGATGACGGCAGAGTCCAAAGAGGGAGTCCTCATGATGGTGGTACCGAGCATAGCAGGGTGGATCATGGAGGCCTGAGCGGCGGCCAAGCAAACCAACAGAATAGCCAACTGTAAAAAGAAAGTAAAAGTTTGAAAAATTATTATTTGAATTTTTGGTTTTTGTTTGAAGGTATATCCAACTTACAGACTGCATGATGATAAAAGAGTTAAGAGGGGATGTGTGCGCTTTAGAACAAGACTGGAAGTCTGTATGATTTGGTTTGGAGCCGAATCGGGCTTTATATACCAGTTGCTCCTGGTTCCTGAGACTTCCGGGTGTGTCGCTTGGCTTGCTATAGAATCTTGTTATACGTCATTGGGCAGTCTATAAGGTGGAGCTATTTCTTCGTTCTATAATCGCCTTCTCTTTTTTTCAAGAGACCTTCATCAGGGCGTGGCTCTTGGAGCGGTAGACAGTAGAGCATCTGGGGCGTGTGTCAGATTTTTCACTTTTCTTTTTAAAAGTATACTTTACGGGCTCCTTTGTTCGTCCTCACATATATTTCCTCATTCGCATTTAAAAAAAATCAGCATCCTACATTTTTCTCATATGTGTAGGGGAGAGGTTCACTTTCGTTTTTTTATTGACCGCGACTCGTCACGATCTTACTTTTTCAATGCCACATTGCGCTCTCTTTCTAACCGGTCTGCTTCAAAGTGTTGCCCATTTCATTGTCAAACCATAAACATTCCGGTTGATGATTAAAGAATCTATACATTGCGAACGAATTTATGAACCTCTTTTAGATTCAAGCAGTGACCCTGGAAGTAATAAGAATAAGGCCAAGTGTACATCCTATAACGTATAGCCTACTTGTCACTTTGTTACACGTCAGAAGCGGACAATAAAAAGGCAAAATAATTTCAGTATGCGCGAAATATCTTTTCCAAATTGGCAATTATGCGAAAGTCATTCTTCATTTTCATCAATAAGTTCCTCCTCCAGTAAACCTAATGTTTAGATATAAATAGCAAGAAAATAATGTTTTTCTATAGTATAACGAATTGAATTAAAATTTTATCAATAATAAAATAAGCTTATGAATAATGACGAAATTCGCGCGCAGCTATACTTGGAACGTAATTTTAGTGCTAACATAGTTTCGATTATTAATCAAATACTTGTTTTATTTACTATTTTGTGCTATACGAATTATTTAAGGAATGAACAATGGGATTGTCACATCAAATAACAATTTATTCTTTAAAGAATAAAAGAAAAACATCACTTAGGGTAATAAGATATTTAAAAATTGGGTCCGTCTTTTTTATAATTAAAAACATATTTTTATAAAATATAACTACTAAATTCTCTTCATGAAATCTCTTGATATATGGAGGTAATCTCGCCCGCTAGATCACATTTTACCGCCAAATACGGAATAATCATGCAGCTTCCATTTCCATCAACCTTGATAATAAATATGTAATTTAAAAAGAAATAACTTAATGCTTTACTTTTAGTGAATCGGCCGATATGTAGCTAGTTTTAGAACAGTCATTTTGCTACAAGCAAATCAAGTTGATCAGTTTCTAATAATCTCGACTGATCAATTCAAACAGGATTTATTTTATTTGTTGTATAATAGTGTTACGTATATGTTAGGACTAATTACAGTTATTTACGTTGATGTAATAACTAGCGTGAACCTGATGTAAGGCATCCATCAATATCAAGGCAGCGTAGATGCGAATCATGTACTAATATTCTTGAGAATGGCATCTCGAGATTCTTACTGCACTATAAAAATAATAAGTAACTATTGGCGAATTCCATATAATTATGATTTAACACATAAGGACTATGGATATTATAATTGGGTGTAGCCGGAGATAGCCCTGCTTCCTCGTATTATAAAAATTGGACATACATTTTATTTTATCGTCACAGCCAAGGTTGATATTCGGCAGGTATAAAACCAGGCGGGAGTGGCTCATACAATCGTCAGTTGTCTGCGCTTTTTCCCTCAGCACGCGATTAACAATGAACCCTCTGGTAAGCGAAGTTAAATACCTATAATTCACTCACGGTTCACGTAATCAATTTGAACAAACATTTTATTTTTTCTTATTTATTTTTCATTTTACAGTTGTTCGTAACGCTGTTGGTAGCTGCGGCTACTGCTGCTCCCGCTGGTCTTTGGGACGGTCGTTTGATCGGCAATGCTGGTTTGGTCGGAATTGACGGACTCGGTCTTGGACTGAACGGAGTTGCCGTCAATGACGCTCGCTTGCTAGGCCTCAACGGACTCGTCGGACTCGATGGAGTAACCATCAATGATGCTCGCATGCTCGGTCTTAACGGAGTAACCCTCAAAAATGGTCTTATTGGCACTTCCGGTTTGGCTTTGGCCGCTCCTGCTGTCGCTGTTGCTGAGACCGTTGCTGTTGCTGCTCCCATGGCTTACCAGCAGGTCGTCCACGCTGAGCCCATCACCACCTACGTTCAGGCTGAGCCCATCGTCCACCACGTCGTCCAGGAGGTCGTCCAGCCCATCGTCACCCAGGTCGTCCAGGAGGTCGTTCAGCCCATCGTCCACAAGTACGTTCAGCCCCCTCCCCAGACCGTCATGGTCACCCCCGAAGTCGTCGAGGAGCGTGTCGTCTATGAGAACCGCGCCGTCGTTACTGGTCACACTTCCACCATCATGAAGCCCGACCTCGGTCTCCTCGCCACCCCCGGCATGGATGCCCTCGTCACCCAGACCAGGATCCAGGCTCCCGTCCGCACCCACACCATCGAGACTCCCCAGGTCACCATCACTCACCCCACCAAGGTGAACGTTGAGCACATCCCCGTTGAGATCCCCGTCGCTGCTCCCTATGATGCCCCCTACCCCGTTCCCATCACTCCCCAGGTTGAGGTTCACCGTCAGCTCCCCGCCACCATCCAGAACGTCCAGCTTGAGCCCATCTACCAGCACGTTCAGGCTGAGCCCATCCACCAGCACGTCCACACCGAGCACGTCGTTCAGCCCGTCGTGACTGAGGTCCGCGCTCACGCCATCGCTGCCCCCGTTATGCAGGTTGCCGCTGCCCCCGTCATGGTCGAAGGTGCCCGCTGGGGTCTTGATGCTGGTTTGGTCGGTCACGCCGGTTTGGTCGGAGTTGGTGGAGTTGCCGTCAACGATGTCCGCCTCATCGGTAACGCCGGTTTGGTCGGAGTCAACGGACTCGGTCTTGCTGGAATCAACGGAGTTGCCATCAACGATGCCCGTTTGGTCGGTCTCACCGGAGCCAACGGAGTTGCCGTCACCGATGCCCGTCTCCTCAACGGATTGAACCTTAACGGATGGAACCTCAATGGCCTCCAGACTGTCGTTGCCTAGAGTGGTTCATTACTTTTTTTTCCCAATGCATAGTATTCAACTGACCTTTCTTTTTCTTCCTTCTCTATCAGAAAAATATGTTTTTCATGTGTAACCGGTAAGTCACAATGTTGCCGAATTACACTTCTTTTTTATGTACAGAAGCTTGGAAACATTGGTTGGTCTTAAATTTTTCATTAGAAACCGTAATATAGATTCGATAAAGATTGGTACATGCTGGTATCCACTGTTTCACTAAGTCGACGTAACTGAATGGGAATTTAATCGTAAAACAACAAAACCTAATCAGCCGGATGACACATTGACCAAATTAAACTTTAAAATTCGGGTTATTGTGATATTGTACATGTATAATGAACATGTTTGTCAATCACCCTTTTTGAGTAAATAAACTAGAACACATACTCATTGCTCTATCTTAACAATTGAGATTTTAAATTGATAATTTGAGAGTAATCACGGCAAAAGGTTTTTGAGGACGATGAAAAGCCTCTAGTTTCTTATTTGGAATAGGAGTCTTCCATAATCCAATATGGGGATGAACTTTGCTATAGCTTTCACTTCCCGGCTTCCGGTGAGTTCAATGAAGCGTCGAATTAAAAAGAAGTTTCAGGTACATCATCTCGTTGACGACGTTGAGCCAACTGTCCTATTTCCCTTCGCTAATCGCGATGCTAGTATAATAAAAGAAAAGCCCGAAGCAAAAGAAATAAGGTGAATATTACAAGAAAACGAAATAAAATCAAGTGCACATCTTATTACATGTGTATTTTAATAATATTCCACTTATTATTTATTAATGATTTTCATAAAAATTTAGAGGTGGAAAGATCAAGCAAAATATTTGCTAGCGACTTTGCAGCAACTAAAATAAGTAGGAACGACGATAGACGTGATAATCAATAAAATCCAATCGATAATATTTATAAATCGACTTGGAAAGTCACGGTGCAAGTTTCAAATAGAAGCTAATAAATTGATTTCCATTTTATCAATAATAATAAAAAGTTGATGAATAACAGGTTATTTTTGTCAACACAAGTTTATTTGATATGGTACTTTATGGTACAGTTTATTTTATTATTAGGGTATAAAAAATAAGGAATTAATAGTGAGATAATTATATTTATCAAATGACTTGCTGCCCTTTAAAGTATAATACAAGTGTGCCTTTTACTTTAAGTTAAATTATGTTTGTATTATTGAAATCTACATACTACTTAATATGATACTACTACTACCGAACAGACTATTATTACAATCTCTAAATTTATCGAGGTAAGTAGATTTTTGACCGATAATAGATGCGCTCGATTAGAAAGACCAAAAAAGACAGAGAGATTCCAGCACCGAGGATGCAGAAAGCGCCGCTCACGTTCCCGAAATTCAGGGGACTCTACGTGAAATTGAGTTGTTCGGCGAGCAATTCGAATGCGAATTGAGCACAACACCCGTCCACCGAATTATATGTCCACTCGAATTTCGCTCAATTGTCAGTATAGGGCTTATCTTTTTTGTTTTAATAAAATGTAAATATTGAAAAAATATATTGTTTTAAATCATTATAGCTTATTATTTTCAAGAAATTTTTTTTTTTTAAATAAATAATTACTGGTACAGGCAGAACTCGGAAGTGTTTCCCGTTTAGCGAATCGAACTTTCCTTCTCTTATAAGTGAAACAATAATAAGCCAAAATAAAAATAAACCATTCGTCATGTTGACTACTTTAATAAAAAACTAAAAATATGTTTGTATATCAAATTGAAAGTATCGGCACGCAATCTTTAACGGAGTTGATTAAAGCCGCTATAGAGTTTGAATAACCGGTAAGTCGCACTAGCTGTGCCCAAACTCACTAGGTTTCCGTATCACACTCCGGCACTCCCTTTATATATACAGAAGCTCGGAAGCAGCTACCACAGCAAACAAAAAGGGGTTGGCGATAGCTTATTTATTCAGGGTTCTAGAATGATCCGTACAAACTGGTATGCACCATTTCTGTGCTACTTAGTTAATGCAATTGAAAATTGAATTAGCCGAAACATCTACATGGAATCGACGCACTGCGATGACAATTTGAACAAAGAAAAGTGAAAAATTCAGATTCTCTTGATTTCTGAAATTGTACAGATTTATCTGTGCATAACTGTCAGTCACCATCTGTATATGATTGATGGATTAGGACGCGAATTCAGTGCCCTTTCAATTTAAATTTTTTATTGAGATGAATCCTGGCCAAAGGTGGTTGGGAACGATCAAATTTTTGCGATGCTTCATTACAGCGATAGTAGTTCTGCATCAATAAAAATGTCCTCCAGTGACTTCGCTTATTCAATTCGGTTCTCAATTCAAATGCAATAACTTCGTCTAGAGTCTGTAATTTTAACGGATAAAATCCCAGTTTTGAAAACTTAAAATTACTTCGTCTAAAAAAATCTTAAAACTGTCTTATAAACCTGGTTGTTTTAGCTAGAATTTCAGAAATTGGACTCAGTTCAAAAATCTGCAATAGCACCACTTTTTTCTCAAGGCACTAAAACTTATCCCGTTTTCACCGAAGAATATCTGTTCGGAAATTCTATGTGTAGTTATCTGAAAATAGCTAGGATCTGCGCAAGAGTTTATATGCATTTCTATCTTGAATATTTATATTATCATAGAAAACAAAATCTTAATTGTAAAGTGTAAAACTCAAGAACGTAAAGAAATTGAAAATCCTTTCAATAATACAGACTAAATAATAGCATATGTACGGTTCCGCCATAGTCTATAGATGCTTCGATGATTATTTATGGATAAATCAATTTTAGAAACGGGCAACAGCCATCAGTCAAGAAGAGTTTATACCATGGATGATCCTTACTTGGTGTCATTCCATACTTGTTTATCAACATGCATAACGTACAATATGACTCGAAGTAAAGTAGGGCTAACGATATTGTAAAGGATTCATTGAAAATCAGAAACAGCGCCACAACTAATTGAAATAGCTATCTCGATTCAAATGTTACTGACAATGCGGACAAGCCCGACCGATCGACCCATTTATATTTATTGCCTATTTTGAACTGTGATAGGCTATAGATTTCTGATATAACTTCTGTAAGTGCGTAGTCGTCCACAGTCCTTGGGCTGTAAAGGGCCGATGAAAAACAAACTGAGAGAAAATGCAAAGTAAAAAGACAGTTTCCATGTTTTTATTCGCTCGATTTTTGACAATTACCACGAAGATAATATTACCGATTAGTGCTGAACTCGTCCCTATCACTTATTCGGCGCTCCCATTGAATAAAAACGAAAAACTGTTTTCTGGGTTGCACCTGAAAATTTGCTGCTTCGAGGTATTTTAATTTACCGTACTATGTATCAAATTCTTTTATGGACTGTTAATTAAGATTATTTTAACTGTATTTATATTACTTTAAAATATTTGGAAGGTACCAAGAGAACTTAACATTAAACGAAATGCTTCTGGGAACATTATATCTATTAGCGGAATCAACGCAGAGATGCTTGACTGGTTGTCAAAAGCACACGACTTTACGTAACTTAATTCTCTTAATTTTTGAAAATTATATCATTTAATTATTTTTGAAAAAATCAATAAGTTACGAGTGTGTGACTTTACCGCCGTCCGTTAGACCGTCTCTCCCTAACACGAGCACCACAATTGGATTCTATCACATGCTTGAATTCGAGGTATTTAAGATTAATTTCATTATCTAAATTCTATAGAATATACGGGAGCAGGTTGTTGAATAGATATAGAAATGAATTATTTTTTTATTATTATTTTGTATCTTGTAAAGATGTGCGATTTTATCGCGGGAGCGCTGGTTATGATGCACGCCAGATTCTCTCATTTCGATTTCCTAAATCCGTACATGGCAACTCCAGTAATGATGCTTATTCCGAAACCCAGACTTTCGTTCTCATATTTGGATGCCATTTGGAAACCCTTTCAATTAAACGTAATAATTTAGGCCTGTATAAGTTAAAGACGACATTCGATATATAATTGAAATTTCTTCTATTTTAAAAGGTATGGCTAGCATTACTCATTCTCCTGCCTGTTACAGCACTAGTTTTAGCCTTCTTGGATTACACTGGTGTTGACCGTCATCGTTACAAATTAAGTTATCTCGTTGATTCATATGGATTCTTTGTTTTTCAAAACGTTGCAATGCAAGGTAAGATTTCTATATTTTATTTTAGACTTATGTCAAGGATGCGGATTTAAAATAAAATTGGTTTTGGGTAGGTGGCGGATACCTTTCCTACATCAACCGCAAACTGAAGATGCGTCTAGTCATAGGTGCTTGGTGCCTCACCTGTTTTGTTCTCACTGCGTCCTACAGCTCCGTTTTGATCTCTTTCATCATGGCTCCTCGTTACAAACCTTTGATAAGCAGCATCCAAGAGCTGGTTGAAAGTAAAGAAGCCAATCCTATTATCATCAAGGGATTCGGCATTGAAGCTCTAATTACAGTTGAACAAATATTACTTCATAAAGTCATCTCTTCATCACAAATAAATGTATTACATATCATTTTGTAGGGCTTCACAGATCCTTTGATGAAAAACTTGAGCCGAAAGATAGACCAATCAAAGGAGAATCGATGCTTTAATGCTACCATGTGCCTAGAACTGGTCAAGAACGGACCAAATGTTTTCATTGATGTAATAACCAATAAGCATTGATTGCAAGTAGCACACATTACATATATATTTTCAATATTATGTGACCAAGGGCCGATCTCAACTCGTTTTCGCTATGGCAAAAGATTTGGAAAAGACGGGGCACTGTAATGTAGCTCTTTTAGAAGACAGATACATTTATCTGCTCCAACTGGTTTGGGGAATCCGCTGGGGCGATCCCAGAAAAGAGTTGCTGAATCGCGGGTAATATATTATGTAATATATAATGTTATCGATATAACTCAATCCAATTTATACTGTAATAGAATTTTGCGAATGCGGGATTTTGGATTGATGGATTGGTGGGATCGTCGAACTGCGGGCTCAGAGCGCTGCGTCATTGAAGAGTTACATCCCTTGAGATCCCGTTTAACACGATTGAGCATGTCTAACTTGCAGGGTCCTTTTGCAATATTGGTAGTAGGGTTTGTTTTAGCGACGTTCGCATGGATTGGAGAAATGATGACGTTTTATGCTACTGGTCATCGATAATAGTGTAATTAATCGACTAAAGATATCAATGTCTTATTATAAATATAAATAACGAGCCATACATCGCGAGTAGTTGCTATAATAAGTATGTTATCAAATACAATTTTTTAAAAATCGCGAGACCTGTTTAAATAGAAGCTTTTTAAATCTAAAATATTCACGTATGTATCCAGCTAGATAGACTACTCCCAGAATGTTTCTATATAAATTTAAATACCGAATTTCATAATGATGAATGAATTATGTTGGCTCCATGATAGCTTCATAATTACCGTGATAAAATATATTTCTTATGAAAAACTTATGAAGAAATTGATCAAGAAAATTTATGTCGACCCTAAAGTTCCTTCGTTGAATTTGGTATTCTATTCCATGATCCTCAAAAAGAGTCACTCATCAATCTTTTGTACCTATTTTATTTATTACGCATATTATTTATTAACCACCTTTTCTGTGCTACTTAGTAAGCACAATTGAAAATTGGATTGATCGAAACAATCGGCGCTATGCGATGACAGTTTCTAAAAAAAAAACCATCCAGACTCATGTGAATTGTGAAATTGTACAGATTTCCCCATGTAAAATTGTCAATCACTATCTGAGAGTGATTGGAATACAATAGGACAAGTAGCAGTACTCGGTGCCCTCTTAATTTACTTTATTTTTTCAGCTGATATGAATCCTGGTAAAAGGTGATTGGGAACGATGTATAGCCTTATTTTCAGCGGTACCGGTATTCATTTAAAAAATATATAACGATTTTAGGCTACAACTTCGTTTGATTTTTTTTTTTTTTAAGATTGGCCTTATTTAATTGTTTTGTACTGATAATCTTGGTGTATCGCTGTACATTAGAAAATGAAGCTATTATGCATCGTCCTTGGTATAATCTTTTGCCAGAATTCATCTCAATGTAACATCGAACTTCCGATCCGATCTCACTATTCGATTACATAATATAGCTTATTTTCCATTTAAATTTCAAATATTACAATTTTTATTGAATATCCGAACCGGACAATTTCAATTCTGTGAAAGTTGCTATTCATTTGCAATCTGCATCGATAAGTACGTCCTTCGACGATCAGTTATGTTAAAGCAACCCAAAGATGAACAATTTTGGCAGACGTGAAACATGAAATCAATAATACCTGATCGATGTTTCTAAATCTAACCAAAAAGCTAATAAATATTTCAAATAATAGCCAATTCGATTTCCAGTTGATCAATAACCCAAGTACGATACCCTAGCTCATCACTATAGCTAACTGCGGTAGCTATACGTTTATTTATTATCCTGCAGGAATAATATTTCCAAATACATATAAGACTAAAGCATAAATAAAATGTAGATTTTTCCAAATAATATCATCGCTACATATTTCCTTCATGATCTTTCCTATTTATGTCAAGGTAAGTAGAATTTGGCCCGACGGTATATGACCTCAAGTAGAAAGACCAAAAAGGAAAGAGACATTCCAACTGCCAGAATATAGAAAGCTCCGCTCACGTTCCCGAAATTCAGAGGTAGTATACGACTCTTCTGCTCTTCTATGTAACTAAGGCAACGATCAGGCTTAGCCATCATCTTTTTCCACCATATGCGGAAAAATCCAGCAGCCTCCATTTCCATCAGTCTAGATATAAACATAATTTTTAGGCGTAATATTATTGAAAAACATCTAAGAAGTACTTTATTGTAATTTGGCTGGTGTATGGTCCGTTTTTGGCCACAGCGAAGAGGCCGGTATTGATCGTCATAAATGTTCCCTTTGCTAACAGGAAATCACACTGACTAGTCTTTTTATAATCTCGTCCAATCAAGTCGAGAGCGATTTCTTTTCGCTACATTACAAAAATAATTCCATTCAAATTTAAAATACTTTAAAGATATGTATGAAATCTTCACATTAACGTATACGCTGGATCCAGCTCGGACCTGATCCAGGCAATCGCCAGTGTCGAGGCAGCGAAGATTCGGATTATTCCTCAACATGTTCCCGATATATTTTAAAACACCTTCCCCAGTTTCATCCTGATAAAAAATGATTATGATAAAGCGTGATGTTTAATTACATATTCGTATACCCTGAGGAAAACATCGGTTCCTTGGTCTTTGTCTACAGTGACAAGCACTCTAGGATTTTTCGGGATGTCGTAAACAGAGTTGATTAGGGGACGAAAAACGGGTGTCGCGGCGAAAGATATAAGTACAGTCGAATAGGCCTTATTCAGTACGAAAGCAGCCAGACAAAAAGCGGCTAGACCAACTCGAATTGCCGTTCCACGATGATTGAAAACAAGACCACCTTTTTTCAAATAATTTCACTAGCGCATTATAAACATATGTATCTTTAAATGTTAAACCTTGTGAGAGTAGAACTGAAACGGCGTATTTCGTCATGAAGAATGGTTTGCGATAGAATTCGTTCATCGTATTGTATCGTAGTTTTAAACTCTCAATCTTAACTGTAGACAGAAACTTCATAGCCATCCAGAAACAGAAGATGAAAACTGGTAGTGAAATCAATAAGGATAACCAAACCTATTTACACAATTAAAAGAAAACTAGAGTTTAAAAAAATAGAGAAATATAAATATGAATTCATCACGTATGGTTGAAAAGGTTTCCAGAAGGCCCCAGCGTCGATAGTAGAGCGAGGCATCGGAGTCAGCAGAGCCAAAGGAGAGACCAAGAAAATGTAAGGTACATCCATCATGTTCGATCTTTGGCTCGTCATGACTGGTGCTGCGCAGAGCATGTCAACGTTCTATTAAAACGAAATATTATATTTCTCCCTGTATATTTTAACATAAGTCAAAAGACTGTTATGTTATTTCTTACCCCTTTAATTAGGTAAGACATGGCACCTTTGCCGAAAGTTGGCGAATCCGAAATTGTACGGACATCATCTTGTAATACATGGTACCTAAAAAAAAAATCATAATATATTCTCATGAAAATATTGCGTCTTTTTTTAGAGAAATACGTGAAATTGAGTTGTTCAGCGAGCAATTCAAATGCGAATTGAGCAACGCCCGTCAGCCGAGTTATATGACCGCTTGAATTTCGTTCAACTGTCAGAATAGGGCTGATCTTTTCATGAAAATAGTTTACATAATAAGACAGTTAATTGAATGGCATTTGAAAAATAAAATAATTACTGGTACTAGCAGAACTCGAAGATGTTTCCCGCTTAGGGATTCGGATATAACTTTTCTCACCAATGAAACAATAAACCAAAAATATAAACCATTTGCCATATTAAATTTTTCTAAGACAAAGATAATATGGCACTAGAGTTATAAACTAAAGAAATATTAGACGTCTTGTTAACTAGATCTTTCCCGGACTGTTGCCACAAGAGGACTAAGGACGATGTTATAAGCAAGAGTGTCTCCTCGTAATATTACATTTTCCTATCCAAATCACAACGACGACCGCGTGTCAATCAATCAAAGCAGAATATAGAACTTTTTGATGATGCCTAATCAATTATGTAACTAACGAACTGTAATTCAACTTTTGGTACTGCACACTATAACCCCTTGTCCTATTGTTTCTTTTTGTCCTACTAACAACAGAGTATTCTTGGCTGTAGCGAAAATAAAACAGCTAAAAATCTCGTTGTATGGGAAAAAAACTTCCTTTAGACGATGTAGTTGGTCGAATTATAATGCAATCGTCTATGACGCAGTGACGCTATTGGAGTGAAAGAGACCGCCAGCCTTCTTGGTTCCATGTTAAAAAAACTCGGAAAAGTACCCACTATTCCACTGTGGTTGTACGTATAGACCTTCACCATTACCTGGAAATTGGAATCACCCACGACCATCCATCATCTCTTCAAAGGTACCAAATAACAGAGCTAAATGTAAATAAATAAGGACGAGGAAAGAGAGTTGTGTATGTACTGTACTGCCCTTTGTTGTTGTCAATGGACCTTCGCGGCCTTTGCGGTAGTTGTAAATGAACTACCACCGAGACCAGTGGTAAGATTTATATTATTTTACTTATGTAATAAAAGGTATGTATCTATGAAATATTAAAATGCATTTAAAGTAATTTTTTATTGAAGATAATCCATCGTTTAAAGCAAAACCTAAAAGCTGAATTTGAAGGTCGCCAAATCATGCGCACATTTATGATGAAGATTCATCAACGGGCACCTTTTATACAACTTATCATTGGTTTATTGGCTCATTTGAATCAAGCTCAAACCATCAAGAATGATTTATTTCAATTTCCATTTACTCGTCCGACGATTAATAACTTTGCTGGGTATCATATTAAAGCTTGCTGCTTTGAGGTAGGTATAATAACACATATATTTGTAGGTATATAACCACAACTATATTATTAACAGGTTCCAAGACAGCTAAACATTCAACGAAATGCTACTGGAAGTATCATTTCATTGAGTGGGATAACGCCAGAAATGTTAATCTGGTTATCAAGGGCACTAAATTTTACGTAATTTCAATACGAAAAAACTTACAAACTATTCTTTTGAGTTATTCGTTCATCCATAGCTACGAATGTGTCACGTCACAACAATCCGTGCGACCCACTTTCCAAAACACGAGCGCCGGTGGAAGAGGGTTTCATCACATGCTAAAAATGGATGTATGTCGATTCTAATTTCACGTATATATTTCCAATTATTGTCTCGAGCAAATTGATTGTGTGTAGATGTGCGGTCTAATTTTTGGACCAGTTGCCATCGTCTATGATGAGGGCCACAACTATGACATCCTCGGTCCATGTTTTTGTTTTCGGCATCACCAACCGAAATGATGATTCCGAAACCTGTAGCTTCATTTTCAAATCTAGAGGCAATATGGAAGCCATTTAAACCAACAGTGAGATAAACAAACAAACACAAATTATGATTCTTGTCCTGATGATGGACATTTACAACAAATGAACGAACTCCAGATTTGGCTTGTCTTGCTAGTTCTCCTTCCCAGTACAACTCTTGTTTTGGTCATTGTGCATCATTACAGTACCGATCAGAACAGTGCTCCTCGAAACATGTATTACCTAATCGGATATTACGGACTCTTTACTTTCCACATTATTACTCTTCAAGGTGATAGGCCTACGTCTCGCATTCTTTTATGTATCAAGAAGAACTGTTTATGTTTCAAAATCTATTGTCTATTCATATAGGTGGATATAATTTACGTAGCAATACATAAAAAACGAGAATCGTTATTGGAGCTTGGTGTCTCATGTGCTTTGTCCTTGTGACATCCTACAGCTCCGTTTTGATTTCATTCATAATGGCTCCTCATTACCAACCTTTGATCAATAACGTCCAAGACCTGGCTGACAATAAAAAAGACATAAATCCTGTCGTAGTCAGTGGACTTTGGTGTCGACATCCATATTTCCATGGTAGTTGCATAATGTATACGTATAGGCCTACTTAATGTTTATAATTTGTTTTCGATTGATTTTAAATTGAAAGATTTTCAAGGATCCGGTGGCCAAGAAATTAAAACAAAAAATCGACGCCGATCCTAAAACCCGCCGCTGTCCGAATTCAACCGCCTGTCTTCAACTAGTTAAACAGGGTGCAAACGTCTACATCGATGTAATATAAAAAGGGATCAGTTAATAGATTCAGAAATAGTAATAATATTCATTTTAAAATATAAAGACTCGCTCCCAACTTATTCCTGCTATTGATAAGGATTATGAAAATACTGGTCAGTGCAACGTCGCTTTTGCAAGAGACAAGTTTTCACTTGTTTTTCAACTGATTTGGGGGATCCGTTACAATGATCATCGCAAGGAATCATTGAATTTAGGGTACAAGAAATTTTACATAACGTAAACTTTTATTTTCTATTTTAGTAGTTCACCGTTTATTGATTTTACTCGTCCAGAATGTTGCGTATAGTAGAATCTGGTTTGGTCGATTGGTGGGATCGTCGGACGGCCGGTTCTGAACGTTGCATCAAGAAAGAGTCTCTTTCCCATGCGGCATCGACAACGGATTTTACTCGATTTACTTTGTCCAACTTGCAAGGCCCTTTTGTCATTCTTTTATCTGGATTTGCTCTTGCTATGTTGACTTGGGTAGGAGAAAAGGATCGTTTGTGGGATCAGGTTGATCATTGCTATTCTGGTATGGGTGCGTGAGCCAATCGTATTTTATGGATAATAGCACTAGTAATATTTTCATTGATTTACTCCACGGACATCTATTCACAAAGATCTAGTCAACACAATATAAGCATATATCTAACAAATATGCCTATGCTGTCTATGTATCCTTAAAATTTTAATTTCCAAATCACAAAATCCATCCCTACAATCGAGTGAGCTGTATAGAAAGAAAACAAACCTCTATTTATGATGACACGAGCGGTGCTCTCAATAATTGCCGCTAATTAATAGGAGGCTATCCTTGTCACGAAAACTTTTATGTGAACATCAACATTTATATGCACCCAACACTGGTGGTATATCACCAAATACATGCTTCGATGATATGGTAGTTTATTAAGGATGTATACATTTTTGGGGACAAACAATACAGACAATATTGGTCGAAATGGGTCTGCCTATTTAATTTTAAGATTAATTTTAAGATTTTTCTTGCATAAATTTATATAACTTAAAAATATTGTTGTTGTAAAGTGAACTTTACATAGTCCAACGAAATGTTTCTGCTGGAGGCATTTGCATTTAAGGGCTAAAGCAACGCAGAGATGCTTAACTGAACGTAGCTTAACTTTTTTAAATTTAAAAATCATTGATTTTTTTTCAATTATATTTTTTAAATATTAATAAGTTACGATGTGCGTGACTTAACCGCCGTCCGTTAGACCGTCTCTCCTCAACATGAACACTACAATTGGACTATCACATGCTTGAATTTTAAGTATATTAGATTAATTTCATAATCTAAATTCTATACAATATATAGCAGGTTGTTGAATAAATATAGAAATAAATGAATTTTTTACTTCGTGTCTTAAGTTAAAAATTATTTATATTTCTATGATACAATGTCAGTACCGACTTCAGCTCATTATGGCTATGGAAAAAGATTGCGTAAAAAACTAGTGAATGTAATAATGTCACCTTTGCCAGGGACCAGTTCCCTTTCGTGTTTAACTTGAATTGGCTAATTCAATTCTGTGATCCTCGAAAAGAGTCACTCAAAAATGGGTACTAATTATTATTGCAATGATATAAATTTAAGAAACTGTCGAGCATATTAAGTGAACTTTATGGTATTAGTATGTTACGAATATATGGTATAGAATCTGGTCCGATTAATTGGTGGGATCGCGTCGGACTACCGAGTAAGAGCGTTGCATTGGTGAGCAGAATAAGCAGCCACCATCGTCCAATTCCCGATTGAAATGTTCTAACTTGAAGATTCCTTTTGCAATCCTCTTGTTTTCATTCTGTTTAAAGCTTTGTTTGTGTGGGTTGGAGAAATCATTATTTTATGGATGGGATCGATCCTAGTTTTGTTAGTTTGAGTGAGAGAGCTGAGCACGTTAAATAAATATGATTTAAAAAACTTATTTTAAAAAATCAGATTCCGCATCACTAACCGTTTAGATTTGATTTTCTAATCATGTTTCTATCGGCACATATATTTCTTTAGAAACGTGAAAGTTCTTGGAAGCAGCAGAAATTTGGAAGTCACTTGAAATAATGATAAAATTCTACAAAATGATGCTTTGGGTTTGGAAGAAAACATGTCAAACGATCAGTCACAGAGAATATTTCTCAGCAGTAAATGACCCGAGGGAACGACTTGATCAAATATTTAGGAATGATCTGCAGTTTTCTTTTCAGGCGTAACCATTTGACAATGGCAGCGATCCTTATTCCTGAACGAATATCTTAATATTTTTAGCTCATTGTACCACCTAATATGGGGAATCCACTGGAGAGTCCCCACAAGGAATGACTTAAGTGTGGAAAAATATAAGTCTAGCCGCTATATATATATATATAAATATATATACATTAAATAGAATGGCATTATATTTACATTTAATGATTGTATAAATACTGTCCTGTAAAAGGATTTTGCAGAAGCAGGAACCTGGTCTGAAAAAATGGTGGCACCAATGTACTGCTGGTTCGGAGCCTTTAAAGACAATAACCTTTGAGATCATCTTTGACTCGATTTATCATTAATTATTTAGAGGCTCTTTTTTTCAATAAACACGATTTAGTTCAACCCCAAATTGCGCGCATCTTGACGAACTCAAAAACATTTTGGTTTTATGAAAAAAAAACTACTCGGACGTCGTATTTTACAGCATTCAAAGTTTAGAATGATTTATCAATTTCTGGTAATTGAACCAGCATTGATTGCCTGATTGGTAATTATTGGAAACCAGTAACAGCAGTAACCAACAATTCCAATTATTAGCTACTGGTAATGTAGATTATTGATTGCTACGATCCTTACAACCCATAAAGTAAAATTAGCCTGTAGCCTACATAATAGATTGGGATTCTTTATTTTCAGTGAAGAAACGAAAGTTCTAATAAGAGAAGTGATGGTATCGTATTATAAATAACTGGTTACGAGTAAAAAAGCTGTAAAAATTTTATCAGCCTTTTGCTTTTAAATATATTTTTTTAGCCTCAATTGGATCACAGCATAATTAATCATAATTAGCCTCCGCATACAGTCATAGCCATGGAAAGACTTAATAAGTGCGCAAGGCTTTCTCTGATTTTGTTCAGATCAATACTCAGTGGTATAAAGGAATGCATACGGCTCACAGCAGCGAGTTTATATAATGCAATATCCACTGCGTGTATCGTTTCTGTTTCTTAGCGATATATCACGTATTATATATGAATTAGTCTTCGTCTGTCATTTTTCCACAGTTTTGTTATCCATCACTTGGTATGATAGGAAAGAAAAGTAAGAGCAGCTGGTCGTCTCGCTAGGTTCATCACTGCTTTCATCCATCAGCAGCATCATGATCGCCAGCGTCCTTGATTCCATATTAAAAAAACACGGAAAAGTACCCACTATTCCACTGTGGTTGTACGTATAGACCTTCACCAATTCCTGGAAATTGGAATCACCCACGACCATCCATCAGCTCTTCAAAGGTACCAAATAACAGAGCTGAATGTAAATAAATAAGGACGAGGAAAGAGAGTTGTGTATGTACTGTACTGCCCTTTGTTGTTGTCAATGGACCTTCGCGGCCTTTGCGGTAGTTGTAAATGAACTACCACCGAGACCAGTGGTAAGATTTATACTATTTTACTTATGTATTAAAAGGTATGTATCTATGAAATATTAAAAACCATTTAAAGTACTTTTTTATTGAAGATAATCTATCGTTTAAAAGCAAAACCTAAAAGCTGAATTTGAAGGTCGCCAAATCATGCGCAAATTTATGATGAAAATTCATCAACGGGCACCTTTTATACAACTTATCATTGGTTTATTGGCTCATTTGAATCAAGCTCAAACCATCAAGAATGATTTATTTCAATTTCCATTTACTCGTCCGACGATTAATAACTTTGCCGGGTATCATATTAAAGCTTGCTGCTTTGAGGTAGGTATAATAACACATATATTTGTAGGTATATAACCACAACTATATTATTAACAGGTTCCAAGACAGCTAAACATTCAACGAAATGCTACTGGAAGTATCATTTCATTGAGTGGGATAACGCCAGAAATGTTAATCTGGTTATCAAGGGCACTAAATTTTACGTAATTTCAATACGACAAAACTTACAAACTATTTTTTATTCTTTTGAGTTATTCGTTCATCCATAGCTACGAATGTGTCACGTTACCACAGTCCGTACGACCTTCTTTCCAAAACACGAGCTCCAGTATAGGGTTTCATCACATGCTAAAAATAGATGTATATCAAATATGATTTCACTTATATGTTTTCAATTATTGCCTCGGCACTTTAGCAAATGCATTATTTGCAGATGTGCGATCTAATTGTTGGGCCGGTTGCTATGATCTACGATGCGAGCTACAACTATGATAGCCTCGGCCCATATATGATCTCACCAACCGAAATGATGATTCCGAAACCTGTAGCTTCATTTTCAAAACTAGAGGCAATATGGAAACCATTCCAACCAAGAGTGAGATGAACAAACAACACAAATTATGATTATTGTCCTGATGATGGCCATTGTCATTTACAACAAATGAACGAATTTCAGATTTGGCTTGTCTTGCTAGTTCTCCTTCCCAGCACAACTCTTGTTTTGGCCATTTTGCATCATTACAGTACCGATCAGAACAGTGCTCCTAGAAACATGTACCACCTAATTGGATATTACGGACTCTTTACTTTCCACACTATTACTCTTCAAGGTGATACGTCTTACATACTTTTTGTATCAGGAAGAACTGTCTACGTTTTAAAACCATTTGTCTAAATATTGACATTCTTTAGGAGGATATAATATACATAACCAAACATTGAAAACGAGAATCGTTATTGGAGCTTGGTGCCTCATGTGCTTTGTCCTTGTGACATCCTACAGCTCCGTTTTGATTTCATTTCTAATGGTCCCTCATTACCAACCTTTGATAAACAACGTCCAAGATCTGGCTGATAATAAGAAAGACATAAATCCTGTTGTAGTCAGTGGACTTGGTGCCGACGTCCATATTTCCATGGTAGTTACCAAATATATACGTATACTTCATGTTGTTAATTTGTTTTCGATTTATTTTCAATTAAAAGATTTTTACGGATCCGGTGGCCAAGAAATTAAAACAAAAAATCGATGCCGATCCTAAAACCCGCCGCTGTCCGAATTCAACCGCCTGTCTTCAACTAGTTAAACAGGGTTCAAACGTCTACATCGATGTAATATAAAGAAAATCAGGTGTTTAATAGTTCCATAAATAATAAAAATATTCGTCGTTATTATTTTTTTTTAAGACTCGCTCCCAACTTATTCTGGCTATGGATAAGGATTACGCCAATACTGGTCAGTGCAACGTCGCTTTTGCAAGAGACAAGTTTCCACATGTTTTTCAACTGATTTGGGGGATCCGTTACAATGATCATCGCAAGGAATCATTGAATTTAGGGTACAGGAAATTTTACATAACGTAAACTTTCATTTTCTATTTTAGTACTTCACCGTTTATTGATTTTACTCGTCCAGAATGCTGCGTATGGTAGAATCCGGATTGATTGATTGGTGGGATCGTCGGACGGCCGGTTCTGAACGTTGCGTTGTGAAAAAGTCTGATTTCTATGGGGCATCGACAATGGATTTTACTCGATTGACTTTACCCAACTTGCAAGGGCCTTTTGCCATTCTTTTATCTGGATTTGCTCTTGCAACGTTGACTTGGATAGTAGAAATGATCGTTTTATGGATTGGGGTGATCATAGCTACTTTGGTTTGGATGCGAGAGCCGATCGTATTCAATGGATAATTACAGTAATAAAAGATTCCTTGGTTCACGCCACCTGAGTTCATGGTTCATGCGCAATGAGCTACTCTACACCAACCATCTAACGAATATGCCTACGTTGTCTATGTATACTTAATATTTAATTTTTTGAAATCCCAAAATTCATCCCTACAATTGATTTAGCTGTATAGAAAGAAAACAAACCTGTATTTATGATGACACGAGCGTTGCTTTCAATAATTAACGTTAATTGGTAGGCAAACAGTATCACGAAAAATTTGATGGGAACATCAACATCACACAGAACATAAAAAATCATAAAACTTGATACACATCATACATCACGGTAATAATTTATATACCCAATTATGTTGGTATATCGCCATATACATACTTTGATGGTATGATCATTTATTAAGAATGTGTAGTGGTCCACCTGCTGTTTTGAATTTTCTAATCATATTTCTATCGGCACACATACTTCTTTTAAAATGTGATTTTTTTTGAAACGCTTCACACAAATACGTCAGTTTATGTTAAGCACTATTATTGTTAAAAGCAAGTGGCTATGCAGCAGCAGAAATTTGGAAGTCATTTGAAATAATAATAAAAACTACAAGCTGATGCTTTGGGTTTGGAAGAAAACATGTCAAACGATCAATCACAAAAATATATCTCAGCAGTAAATGACGCGAGGGAACGACTTGGTCAAATATTCAGGAATGATCTGCAGTTTTCTTTTCAGTCGAAATCATTCGATAATGCCAGCGATTCTTATTCCTGAACGAAGGTCCTCACGTTTTGACCACATTGTACCACCTAATATGGGGAATCCGCTGGAGAGTCCTCGCAAGGAATGACATAAGTGTGGAAAAGTATAAGTCTAGCTGCAAAAAAAATTAAATTCTGGCTCAGAGCTTTGCAGGCTCTTTTTTTCAATAAAAACGATTTGGTTCAACCCCAAACTTCAGCTTGACGCGTGTCCGCATGCATACTCAAAAACATTTTGGTTTTATGAAAAACGATTTCTCGAACGTCGATTCTATTTTACCGAATCCGAAGTTTTAAATGAATATTCAATTTCTGGTAATTGAACCAGCATTGATTGGTATTTATTAGAAATCAGTAACAGTAACTAAGAGCCTTGGTAATAGAAAGAATTACCAATCATTAATTCTAATTATCAACTGGTAATGTAGATTATTGATTGCGACGATCCTTACAACCCATGTAGTAAAATTATAGCCTGTTGCCTAAATAATAGATTGGGATTCTTTATTTTAAGTAAAGACATGAAAGTAACAATATGATAAGTGCCTAAGTGGTATTATAAATAACTGTTTATGAGTAAAAAAAAAAAAAAGAAACTTTGGTAATTTGGCACCACATGTATTTTTATGTGGTATATTGATCAGCCTTTGGCTTACAAATATATATTTTTAGCCTCCATTGGATCATAGCATAATTAGTCATAATGAGCCTACGCATACAGTCATAGTCATGGAAAGACAAAATAAGTGCGCAAGACTTTCTGAGATAAAGTTCAAATCAATACTCAGTGGTATAAAGGAACGTATACGGCAGCTCACAGCAGCGGGTTTGTATAATGCATTGCCCACTGCGTGTATCGTTTCTGTTTCTTAGCGATATAGGTAGAGTATCACGTACCATACATAAATTACTCTTCGTCTGTCATTTTTCTACAGTTTTGTTATCCATCACTTGAGTTGTCAGGGGAAAAAAGTAAGAGCGGACATGTCGTCTGGCTAGATTTATCTTAGGTTTCATGCATCAGCAACATGTAGAATTGATAGTCTTCTTGTTTCCATGTCAATAAAGCACGGCGAAATACCCATTTTTCCACTGTGATGGTGTATATACATCGGTAACCTGGTATCACTCACGATCACCCACAAGCAGGCTTATCAAATGTATCAAGTAGCAGAACAGAATGTAAATAAATAAGGATGAGGAAAGAGAGTTCTGTAGGTATGGACACTACAATATAGTTCGTATATAGTGTGGTGAAACGATATTTGTAGCCAGGTAGTTGTAAGTAAGCTACTACTGAGACCAGAGATCGAAGAAGAAGTCTATCGATTACAACCAATCTCTATTACCAGAATTTGAATCGACATACTGTAATTTGCGCATATTACGATGAAGATTCATCAACGGGTACCTTTTATGCAACTTATTATTGGTTTATTTGCTCATTTCAACCAAGCTCAAGCCATCAAGAATGATTTATTTCAATTGCCATTTACTCATCCGACGATTGATAATTTTGCTGGGCATCATATTAAAGCTTGCTGCTTTGAGGTATAATAATACTTTTATTTTACGAGTTAGGTATATCTATATATAGATATATAATCAAAATTATATTAATAGGTTCCCAGACAACTAAACATCAAACGAAATGCTACTACTGGAAGCATAATTTCACTTAGTGGAATAACGCCAGAAATGCTGGATTGGTTATCAAGAGCACTAAACTTCACGTAATTTCAATTAAAAAAAAGTTTCTTGAATTATTTTTATTCTCTTAAATGGCTTATTCATACAGCTTCGAATGTATCACGTTGCCACAATCTGTGCGACCCAGTTTCGCTAACACGAGCTCCAGTATAGGGTTTAATCACATGCTAAAAGTTGATGTATGTCGAATATGATATATTTTCTCAACTATTGCCTCGTCATTTAAGCACATTATATGTAGATGTGTGATCTAATTGTTGGGCCGGTTGCTATGGTCTACGATGCGAGCCACAGCTATGATATCCTCGGTCCATATATGATGTCACCAACCGAAATGATGATTCCGAAACCTGTAGCCTCATTTTCAAATCTAGAGGCCATATGGAAACCTTTCCAACCAGCAGTGAGATAAATAAAAAATATTATGATTAATGCGCTGGCGATTACCTATAACAAATGACCGAATTGTAGATTTGGCTTGTCTTGCTCGTCCTCCTTCCCAGCACATCTCTTGTTTTGATCATTTTGCATCATTACAATACCAATCAGAACAGTGTTCCTCGAAACATGTATTACCTAATCGAACATTATGGACTCTTTACTTTCCACATTATTACTCTCCAAGGTGATACGTCTTTCATACTTTTATACATCGGGAAGTACTGTACACGTTTCAAAATTTATTGTCTGTTGATGCAGGTGGATATCATTTACATAGCAAAACATTAAAAACGAGAATGGTCATTGGAGCTTGGTGCCTCATGTGCTTTGTCCTTGTCACATCCTATAGCTCCGTTTTGATTTCATTCATAATGGCTCCTCATTACCAACCTTTGATCAACAACGTCCAAGATCTGGCTGACAATCAGAAAGACATCAATCCTGTTGTAGTCAGTGGACTTGGTGCCGACGCCCATATTTCCATGGTAGTTACATAATTTATACGTATAATAAATGTTTTTAATTTGTTTTCGATTTATTTTCAATTGACAGATTTTTAAGGATCCGGTTGCCATGAAATTAAAACAAAAAATTGACGCCGACCCTAAAACCCGCCGCTGTCCGAATTCAACCGCCTGTCTCCAACTAGTTAAACAGGGTTCCAACGTCTAGATCGATGTAATATAATTGTGAATCATTAATATATTCAAATATAGTAATAATTCTAATCCATGATTTGAAATATAAAGACTCGCTCCCAACTTATTCTGGCTATGGATAAAGATTTCGCCAATACTGGTCAGTGCAACGTCGCTTTTGCAAGAGACAAATTTCCACTTGTTTTCCAACTAATTTGGGGAATCCGTTACAAAGATCATCGCAAGGAATCATTGAATTTAGGGTACAGGAAATTTTACATAACGTAAACTTTCATTTTCTATTTTAGTACTTCACCGTTTATTGATTTTACTCGTCCAGAATGCTGCGTATGGTAGAACCCGGATTGATTGATTGGTGGGATCGTCGTACAGCCGGTTCTGAACGTTGCGTTGTGAAAAAGTCTGATTTCTATGGGGCATCGACAATGGATTTTACTCGATTGACTTTACCCAACTTGCAAGGGCCTTTTGTCATTCTTTTATCTGGATTTGCTCTTGCTATGTTGACTTGGGTAGGGGAAAAGATCGTATTTTGGATTGGGTTGATCCTAGCTACTCTGGCTTGGATACGAGAACCGATCGTATTTAATGGATAACAATAGTATTAGTTTTATCGGCTCACTCCATGCACATGTGAAAATAGCTATTCTACACTAATATATCTAACCAATATGCTTATGTTTTCTATGCTATTTTTGTTTATCACAAAATCCATCTCTGCAGTTGATTCAGCCGTATTGAAAGAAAACACTCCTCAATTCAGGTGGTGTAATAAGTGTTGTTTTTCAATAAATAACACCAATTAGTAAGATATTTTTTTGTTCGCCGCGGTTTCACCATATAGACCTTATTTCCTTTGAAGCGTATACAAGCATACAGAAGGTTGCAGCTTTGGTCTTGTTGTGCCGAGATACCCCTACCGGCCGCTTTTACAGTAACTTTGTTGTACCAGTCAGTTCTAAAAGTGACTGCAGTCTAGCCTACAGTCAAGTCCAGACCAGACTATCCGACAAAGCTACAATAAAAGCAGCATGTAGGGTGGCACTGCACATAGCAGACGAATGCTTCTGCAAAATTGGCATCTACACTAACTTCGATGGTATGGTAGTTTATTATCTTCTCCATGCTTTCGCTCCAACAAAAGCGAGATAGGACAGCCAATCAAAGCCATAAGCTTGTCTACACTTGGCGACAGCGAAAAGGCTAGAAAAGCGGCTGTCAAAACAGTATCTAACAGCCGCTGCAGTTCAATTATCCTCCTAATCGAGAAGCATAATCGAAGAAGCATATGAATACATTGGGGCAATATTTTTTTTTAATTAGCAGACTATAATACAAGATTTATTGGAATGATGAAGGTGCATTGATCAATGACTTATATAAGTGTTCGAAAGTTTCGTTAAATTTTTTTTCCAAATCGATACTTGGTTAAATAACTCATAATAAAGATGGAGATAAGGCCAGCTTACACGGTGTGCCACTGTATTTCAGATCATGAACACATTGTCTATCATTTTTTTGTTTGGTTGGTTTTCTTGTGGACCAATTGATATATTTCGAAACAAAACCGCAGAGCAGGCGCATCGCCTTACTTAAAAAATTGCGTGAATCTAGCGTCACGAAAAGTCCAATGCTGTCATGTTTTTTCATCAATAAAACATAGGGGAAATCTACTGGAACGATACAATATCTAGAATCCTCTCACGATCCCCAACCACGCTTATCAAACAAGCAACTAGCAGAACAGAAAATAAATAAATTAGTTCGACGTCCGCTGCCTTTATACAAAAGACATGAAGGCCAAAATAAAAATTCTTATTAGAGTCTTATTAGAGTGCTTTACTTTATCACCATCGGTTGGGCTCTCACTGGTAATTTTGAGTAAGAAACATCTTTGATATATTTTCAAATAAGATGTGTAATTTTATCGACGGACCGTTGACTACGACGTTGAACAGTAAATTTTTGGATTTCAATTTTCTGAATAATTTCTACACGAAATCCCGCGTCATGATCCTCATTCCAAGACCCAAAATGTCTTTCTCGCATGTTAACGCAATTTGGAAAAAACAACGTTTCAACCAAATGTAAGTAGAGTATCGTGCTCCAACACTTTCAATAAAGCATTCGATTTATAAATAGGTTATTAAGGATGGTAGAATCTGGTGGGATCGATTGGTGGGATCGTCGCACAGCCAGCTCGAAGCGTTGCATCGCTGAGAAGTAGCCACAACTGTCAAGTTCTTGTTTGAATATTTCAGCTTGACGACTCCTTTTGTCATCCTGTTGCTTGAATTTTGTTTATTCTTGTTTGGATAGGAGGAACAATTTTTTTATGGATGGGATCGATCCTATCAAGCTTTGTCAGTTTCGCTTTGACCTTACTTTTTTGCTATAGCTTTGTCCTTTTATCATATTCTTGCTTGGATTTTGTTTGGTATCGGTTTGGTTTTGAGAAAACTCTCTAAGCCCGAGTCTTACGATCCTACCGAGAGGGATTCGCACCTGAGGGACCACCGAGAGGGATCGTCTCCATAGAAAGGCGGGAGATATGAATGAATAACACGTTCGCAGTGTTAAGAGGAAACTACATCTAGCACTGCTGTCAGCTATATATCTGTTTTTGGACCTAATTCAAGGTAAGTTTTGTAGTCTGAAGAAAACTTTTAACTGTTTAATCGGTTTTGGGTTCGGCTCTTCTTTACCAAATGCAAAAAAGGTAAATGACTATAATTCAAATCGAAGGGTATTTTCATTTTTAGATCTCTCAATTTTAATTATATTCAATATAATTTTGGATTGGTAACTAGCAGAACCTGATTTTATGATGGCATTGCTATTTCATCGTATTAACAGATTAATAAGATGATGGAGAGGGCTCGTCAAATATCTTTGTTCTATTCTGTTCTGGCGATTACCATCATCACCCAAACGGGTCTATCTCACGCATCAATGAACAGTGGGGAGCCGCCATCTTATTTGTCATCTCCAGAATCGTATAAGGGTGGGAGTATCGAAATGTTTTCAGGGCACCATTTGAAAGCTTGCTGTTTTGAGGTGACTATTTAAGTTATTTTCTCTTTTTAACTAGAATAAGTTAGTTATAGGCAGCTCTGTGTTAAGTAGATGCCAAGGCAATTAAACATTAAACGCAATGCTTCTGGTAACATTATATCTTTGAGCGGGATAAATTCGGATATGTTAAGTTGGCTATCGTCCGCATACAACTTTACGTAATTTTCTATACGCAATTACTACAATTTCTTTAAAGCATGTAACCAATTTTTTTTCCAATCTATTTAGACATGAATGTTTAACTTTACCACCACCTTCAGGACCCTCTTTTCCAAACACCAGTACTTCTATTGGATTTTACCACATGTTGCAGTTTGGAGTACCGTATATTTAATCCTTATTATTATTATTATGCCTATAAAAGATCATAGTTGATTGAAATATTATAAATTTATGAATCAAAAGATGTGTGATGTGGTCGTAGGACCATTAAACATGATGTACACCAGGTTCCCGCATTTCGATTTCCTGAATTCCTATATGAACACCCCTGCCATGATGCTCATTCCGAAACCGAAAATATCTGTTTCAAACCTTGATGGTATTTGGAAACCATATCAGCCCACCGTAAATTAGTTTTAAATATATATACATCGTCACTGATACAGCAAAAAAAAAAAACTCATGCTTGCACAATAAATTTTAATTAAGGTGTGGGTCGTTTTGCTCATTGTTCTAGTCATCGTTACCTTAGCCCTAGCCATTTTGGATTACTTTTCCATCAAACGTCGTGGTGGTGGTGATAGTCCTACAACATTGAACTATCTGATCAAAACCTATGGATTATTTGTTTTTCAAACAGTCGTTTTGCAAGGTCTATTGAACTATATATCAATTTCTTCGTCTATATTTGATTAAGATATATTTTTTCATTATTACACAGGAGGTTATCTTTTATACAGCAACCAACTGAAGATGCGCTTGGCTATGGGGGCTTGGTGCCTCTTGTGCTTCGTCTTAGTCGGGTCTTACACCTCTGTTTTGACCTCGTTTATCACGGCACCTCGTTACCAACCTTTGATAAGTAGTCTTTCTGAACTGGCCAAGAGCAAAGAAGCCAATCCTATCGTTATCAATGGATGGGCCACTGATATTCTTATTACCGTAAACAACTAATAATATTTAGATAAAAGTATAAATAGCTTTGAATGTGTTTATTAACTCACAGGGCTCAGAGAGCCCGATTTTGAAAGAAATAAGTCATAAGATAGAAGCTGACTCAAAGAACCGTCGTTGCCATAATGCCACACTATGCTACGAAATGGTCACGAAAGGGGAAAACGTTTACATTGACGTAATAAATTATGATAGTGGTTTATTACAAATTATTGGCAAATCTTATAATAACTAAGTTTCCCCATTTAAAATAATAATGTAGGGTCGAGGACAACTCGTTCTTGCCATGGCTAAAGATTACGAGAAAACAGGGAAGTGCAATTCCGCTTTGGTCCAAGGCGAGTTCGTTTTCGTATACCATCTAATATGGGGAGTCCGCTGGGGGGATCCTCGCAAGGAATTATTTAATCGTGGGTAAGTAGGCTACCGAAAAGATGTTAAATGATGTGCTATATTCATAAAGTGATTGACATATTGTGCTTTTCTATGTAATTAGGATTTTGCGGATGCAGGAATCTGGCTTAATTGATTGGTGGGACCGCCGAACTGCTGACTCGGAGCGCTGCGTCAAAGAAGAGCAGGGTCATAAGAAATCAACACCTGTGACTAAACTTACAATTTCCAAGTTACAAGGACCTTTTGCTATTCTTGTTGTGGGTATTGTATCTGCGACTTTCTCTTGGATTGTAGAGGTGATCATTTTTCACCGTCGCAGGCTTTTATTCTAAAAGGGATTTCTTTTATACATTTAAGTTCCAATGATTGTCAACTCAACTATTTAATCAGCTTATAACTATGAATATTATTGTATATTGTTGTGACTTTAATATGTATTATTAATGCACATCAGTCACACTTTTAAACTCTTATTTTTATTATCTATTTACAGTGTTCGGAACCTCAATTCAATTTCGTGAGGTTTGAGGTCTTGAAAAACATCAACCTCACAAAAAAAATTAACCTCAAACCTCAGAAAAAAAACCTCACCTCAACCTCAAATTTTTAAGACCTCAAATTTGATGGCAAACCTCAAAAAAACCTCACCCTTTTATTTACCTTGGTGGAACTAGATAATTAATTACCGTATTGTAACGGTATGGAGTATTTGCAAACGAAAAATCATTTGCGACTTAAATTGCACATCAAGCGATTGATTGATTAATGAGAACATGAGAAGGAATCATTTTAAAGTATAATTTTTTCGATATTAAAATCATTTTTCACAATAAAATCAATCACTTTAAAAAAGTTTAAAGTTTGTTTTAGTTTAGAAAAGACATCGAATGATATATTAATTAGCCATTAAAAAATATGTATATTATATATTTAACCTCTTGACTAGTGGTAAAGAGACTGCTCAGTCGGTTACCCACGTTACATAATTATATTTGGGCATTTGCGGTTCCTACTACTCTGATTTGTATAAGCGACAGGTTTTAAAAACGAAAATTTTGGCAGCCAACCAATCAAAGAAGCGGTATTGCGTATAAAACGCAAACAAGATTGATAATCTTTTCATCCTCAAAATTTTGTTCACTGTCCGAAAGAAAGGAAAAGAAAAGAGAAAAAAATCGTCTGCTAAAAATTAAAAAGAAAAATCGAAATTCAGGTTGATAATTGACCTTTTTTTTATTTTAACCCTCAAACCTCAGCCTCAAACCTCACCGAATTTTTTATCTGCCCTCAACCTCACCTCAAACCTCAAATTTGAGGTAACCTCATGAGGTTACATCAAATTTGATGTACCTCACACATTGAGGTTCCAAACACTGTCTATTTATAAGCACGTGTGCAAATATCGTCTCTACATCCACGTATATAATGCCTATTACAACCTATTTTGATTCTTACATTAATTGGGAAGTTAAACAATTTGTCAATCCCGATCCCAACTTATTTTAGCCATGAAATAGGCTTCATTCTAGAACAGGTCAAGAAAGGGTCAAATGTTTTCATTGATGTAAGCATTGATTAAAAACAGCATATATAATTTGATGTATCTGCATGTAACATCTTGTTATAAAGAGTGGATCTTAACTTGTCCTCGCTATGGCAAAAGATTCTGAAAAGACAGGCTAAGGTAATGCTGCTCTTCTTGAAGACAATTTCCTCTTGTCACAACAAGTGATATGGCTGGGGAGATCCCAGAAAAGAGTTGATTAACCGAGGATATTTTCTCTTACTAGTAATTTACAGTGTCTATATATTTTCATCTGATTCGCTTTGCAGAATCGCTTCGCAGATGCGCAGAATTTCGGCCTGACGGATTGGTGGGTCCTCCTGGTCACCATCGGCTGGGTCCTCTCTCCCCAACACAAATACCGTACGAATATTGGTATCTAAAATATGTTAATATTATTTTTCAGGATAGATATTTTTTTAACTCTTGGTGTGAAAATCTAGCTTTCATGAACAAAGAAACAAATTCGGTCGTCATCAGCTGATCGGCAGAGATTGAAGGTAGGGCCGTCGAATTGCCATCGATCCAGAGCGCTGCGTTATCGAAGAATTACGTCCGTTTACTCGACGGTCCCATTTATATTTTGCGTCTATTTTTAAAAATTCTGTTATATAGATTTCCGATTAATTCTGTGTGTAGTTGTCCACATTCCTTCGTCTGCAATGGGTCGATGAAATTAACTGAGAGAAAATTCAAAGGAAAAAAAAAGATTAAATGTCGTGTTTCTATTTATGTAATTGTTGGTAATTACCCAAAAGTTATTATACAACCGAATAGTGCTAATAAACTCACCCCAATCATTTCAGGTTTTCCGTTTATAACAACAAAGAAATTCTTTATGGGTTGTATCTGAAAATTGGTTGCTTTGAGGTAATGTGTAAGTTACAACCAATCGGTTTTCCGTACCATATCGATTCTTCTTTGGTCTTTTTTTCCTTTAAATTTTTAAGAGTTGATGTGGGTAATAAAGAAGAAGAGCGAGATCGTGTCCTAGCTTTGTCAGTAGCTTGTTGTCATTCAGGCTTGTACTTTGTAAAAAGCTCATGTCGGTCAATAAAAAGTGAGGTGTTCTAAGTAGCGACTTTCAATAATGAATTATACTGGCGCAGTGATGTTGAGTGACGGTATGCCTGTAGTCCTCGTTCTGTACATAGCTATAGAGGAAAAAAAAAGATCCCCGAGGCACAGAAGCGGTTTATATATTGTTGGAATAGTGTGGACTAGACTACATTCAATTCGTGTTATCTTATAATAATATCTCTCTTTGAAAAACGTTTTCAAAATTGAAATTATTGTACAATTCGTTATGCAGATTTGTAATCGTTTTATATATTCTTCAACATGTTTTATGTTGTTCGTTTTCATCAATATTCAGCAATGTCGAGCCCAATTAATAATAGCCGACTCAGACGCCGTGATTGAAGGGACTTCTAATAAGGAATCTCACTTGAAAGCCTGTTGCTTTGAGGTAATAATCCCAAGCTGGTTTTTTATATGATAGCCGAGAGTTCTATTTGTATCTATCATACTGGCAGTATCCCAGGCATTTAAACATAAAACGAAATTCTACTGGTCACATCGTGTCGCTAAGTGGGATAAGTCCAGAAATGTTGAACTGGTTGTCGACCGCTTTTAACTTCACGTATACGCTATGAATAATGAACTCCAAATTTCTTCGATTTTAACAGGATTAATTTTACATTGAAATGTTCGCTGCTGTTTTAGGTTTGAATGTGTTACCCTAGCCCCATCAATGCCACCCTCTATGGAAAATACTAGCAATAGTATTGGGTTTTTTCACATGCTTGCATTTGGAGTGAGTGGTTGTCATTATTTACAGAGCACTAAATGAAATTACTTTTTAATTAATCTAATACAAACCATTTTTAAATTTTTAATTCTACAAAAATATTGCATGTTATTAATTACATGTTCTTGCTTTTTTATAATTTTGGAGATGTGTGATGCCATCGTTGGGCCCCTTGTTTTAAGCTACAATAGAAACAAATATTTTCAACTGAATGTATACATGGAGTCGACCACAAACATGCTCATTGAAAAGCCCAAAGTTTCGTTCTCTAATCTGGAAGCTATTTGGAAACCATTTCAACCGAAAGTAAATGCTTAAAATTAAAATAGGCCCATACATAGACCATTACATTTCATAAAATAATATATCTAAATAGGTGTGGCTCGTCTTGCTTTTTCTCTTGCCAGTTATTACCCTAGTTTTGGGTCTCATGGATTACTTCTCTGTAAATGATGGCAGTAATCGAAGCATCAGTTATCTCATCAAAACATACGGCCTCTTCGTTTTTCAAACGGTTACTTTGAGAGGTAATTTATTTATTATTACTTTTTCATGATTCGATTTCTCATCATTCATCTAATGTTCATGTTATTAGGTGGCCACCCCTTGTTTCATAACAAGTTGAAGATGCGAATTGCAATGGCTGCTTGGTGCCTCTTGTGTTTTGTCCTTGTAACATGCTACAGCTCCGTTTTGATCTCATTTATCATGGCTCCACATTATCAGTCATTGATTAGCACAGTCAAAGAGCTGGCAGAAATCGAAAACATCAGTCCAGTCGTTGTTCGAGGCTTTGCGATCGATAGATTGATTCCCGTATTTTAAAGTTTTGTTTTATTTTTTTTGTTACCAACTGATAATTTTCGTGTTTTTTTTCAATTTACAGATTTCTCTAGACCCAATGATGAAGAAATTGAGTAAGAAAATCGATGCCAACCCTAAAAATCGTTGCAAAAATTCACTCGAATGCCTCGACCGGGTAAAACAAGGATCCAACGTCTACATCGACGTATATAATGCACATTACATCATATTTTGCTTCTTACATTGATTGGAAAATTATATCATATGTTAGTCTCGATCCCAACTCATTCTGGCCATGGAAAAGGATCACGCAAATACGGGTGAATGTAACGTAGCCTTTGCTAGAGACAAGTTCCCTTTCGTGTTTCATTTGAATTGGGGTATTCGATTCAATGATCCTCGTAAAGAGTCATTTAATCTTGGGTATGTATTATAAGAGATTGTTGAGTCTTATTGTAATCAGAGTGAATTACTATTCCAGAATGTTGCGGATGGTAGAATCTGGTTTGATCGATTGGTGGGACCGTCGGACAGCCGGCTCCGAGCGTTGCATCGCTGAGCAGAAGCAGCTACCACCGTCAAGTTCCCGATTGACGTTTTCAAACTTGTTGGGTCCTTTTGTCATTCTCCTGCTCGGAATTTGTTTATCCTTGTTAGTTTGGATAGGAGAAATCTTTGTTTCATGGATGGGATCGATTCTAGCTTTGTTGGTTTGGGTGGGAGATAAGAGAATTTTTTTGGGATAATTATTATCGGTACTAGAAAACTATTTGATTGACAAATTATCGGGGATTATTTGAAAAATGCTGGCGAAGGTTCGACAAATTTCTTTATTTTTACTTTGGCTGAAAATTATCATTATTACCAAATCGGGTCAATCTTACGCATTTAATACCAGCGAGAACTATTTTCATAGAGAACCAATTTCATATAAAAAAACCGAAATAAATATGTATTTACGGTCCTTCTGCGAAAGTTGTCGGAAACTAGTGCGATCCTTCGGCTAGGTTAAGTGAGAAAACGCTAAGGGGAAAAAAAATTATTTTAATTTCTAAAAGGTTGACTATGGATCCTTGGTATCGAATATCGATTATATTCAGCATCCTTCTGTCTATATAACTACATTAGATAATATCAGAACTAATCTTGGTGCTAGAAGCTACATATACTGATCATACCCACATTTTCGTAGTGAGTTAAAAATTGATTTTATTTGTATGAATTCTATGCAACTGTTGTTGCAAAACAGGTTTCTCTACCGGTACTCAATTTTCATATGCATGCTTCGGAATGATAAAGTTGTTTATAGATCGATTAGGCCTTCTTATATAAGTGTTTCTCTGAATTCTTTTTTTTTATCAGTATCTAGTGAAATAACTTATGATGTAGATGGACATAAAGCTCAGCTCACATGGCGGTTATACAAAATGCATTAGGTGCTCCACTGTATTTTGTATGTATATAGATCTTGGTAACGAGATCTGTATCACGAACACGATTGATTGGTAGAATCGTCGGACAGCTGGCTCGGAGCGTTGCACTGAGCAGAAGCAGCCACCATCATTTTTTAAATTATTTTTTTGCACAACATTGTTATTGGCTCTCTTATTAATATATGATGATGTATAACACCACATCCATTTTAAAGTTAAATATATAGACATATATGTATAGTATATGATAAAGGCAAAACTTTCCTCTGCACTAAACAGCAATAAAATTTTATTGATTAGGGCCTATACACAAAACTGTTGCTATACAATGACGATGAATTTACTTTCAAACAACATTCTATTTATATGGTCACAAATTACTTGAAGGATTTATTGACATCCAGAAGCAGAAACAGCACAAGAGTTAATTAAACTGGTGATCCTGATACAAATGATGTGGAAAATTCGAACGAACCCAACATACCCATTTATATTCATTGCTTATTTCGAATTTGCTATAATTAGCTTAATAGACCGGTGATAGGGCTTTACCGCTATACATATGTCTGATATAACTTCTATGCGTAGTCGTGCGCAATTCTTTGGCTCTGAAGGACGGTTAGATAAACTGCGAGAAAATGCGGAGGAAAATGAAGAATTTTACTTGCTTACTTCGTCTTTCAATTTTGGTAATAGTCATAAAGATGTTACCGAGCAGTGCTGAAATCGTTCTCGCTTCAGAACTCTCATTGAATAGTAAAGCATTATTCTCAGGATTTCATCTGAAAATTTGTTGCGTCGAGGTATTAATGCTATACTGTATATTATTTGAAATGAGAACGCATGATACCATATAAAATATTTATTGTTTGTAATTCCATGAACTAAATAATAGGATGTTTTAAATCTATTGTTACATTTAAAATATGATTGGAAAGGTGCCACGAGAACTAAACATTCAGCGAAACGCTTCTGGGGACATTGTATCTCAGAGTGGAATCAACGCAGAGATGCTCGACTGGCTGTCAACCGCTCACAACTTCACGTAATTATCTTTACTTAAATATATATGGCTTATTTTTTTAAAATACATAATATTTATAAAAACAAAACTACATCAAGTTACGAATGCGTAACTTTACCGCCGCCCGCTAGACCGTCCCTCCCCAACACAAGCACCACAATTGGATTTTATCACATGCTTGATTTCGAGGTATGCAGCAATTATTTTTATGATCTGCTAAATGAAATATATTTGGTTTGATGATTATAAACATTAATGAATGCATTTAAAACGATGTGAAGATGTGCGACTTCATTGCCGGACCACTGGTTATGATGCACGCTAAATTCTTGCATTTTGATTTCTCAAATTCGTACATGGCATCCCCAGTTATGATGCTTATTCCGAAACCCAAACTTTCATTCTCAAATTTGGACGCCATTTGGAAACCTTTTCAACCTAACGTGATATGTAATTTATTATGTCATCATCCGATATAAATAAAAAATAATGGATTTGTTTTTATAAAAGGTATGGCTGGTTTTGTTCATTCTCCTGCCTTTTACAGCACTAGTTTTAGCCTTCTTGGATTACATCGGTACTTCTTCGGTACATCGGCTGCTGATCCTCAACAAAAATTGAGTCATCTCATTGATTCATATGGATTTTTTGTGTTTCAAAACGTTGCGATGCAAGGTAAAGCTGTATTTTAAATTTATAACTATAAAGAATTTTAATTGAAATGGGATTGAATTCGGGGAGGTGGTGGATATCTTTCCTACATCAACCGCAAATTAAAGATGCGACTAGTCATTGGAGCTTGGTGCCTCACCTGTTTTGTTCTTACGGCATCCTACAGCTCCGTTTTGATCTCTTTCATCATGGCTCCTCGTTACCTACCTTTAATTAACAGCGTTCAAGAGCTGGTTGAAAGCAAAGAAGCTAATCCGGTTGTCATCAAGGGATTCGGCACTGAAGCTCTCATTGCAGTACGCTCATCCAAATCTCTTTAGCAGAAATAAATGTATGAAGCTTAATGTATAATTTTGAAGCAAAAATTAAGCCGAAAGATAGACTAATCAAGGGAGACTCGTTGCTATAATGCTACAATGTGCCTAGAACAGGTCAAGAATGGACCAAATGTTTTCATAGATGTAAGCATTGATTAAAAACAGCATACGGTATATAATGTAATATACCTGCATGCATGTAATATCTTTTCATCAAGGGCCGATCTCAACTCGTCCTCGCTATGGCAAAAGATTCGGAAAAGACGGGTCAATGCAATGCTGCTCTTCTTGAGGACAAATTCCTTTTATCACTTCAAGTGATATGGGGAATCCGCTGGGGCGATCCCAGAAAAGAGTTGATTAATCAAGGGTATTTTCTTTTACTTGTAATTTATATTGTCTAAAAAAACTTATCGGATTCGCTCTGATGTGTTCTGTCATAGGATTTTGCGGATGCAGGGTTTTGGTCTGATGGATTGGTGGGACCGTCGGACTGCGGGCTCAGAGCGCTGCGTCATCGAACAACTGCATCCTCGGAGATCCCATTTAAATCGATTGAGCATGTCGAACTTGCAGGGTTCTTTTGCTATTTTAGTAGGAGGATATGTTTTGGCAACGTTGTCATGGTTCGTGGAAATGATAACGTTTCATGCAAGTCGTCGATAATTTAATGATAAGGTCTATTATTGCGATTATAGATCTTCTTGAAATATTATACAGTAATACAATCTGCCCAGTACCGTAGTCGCAATGATAATTGTATAGAATTAAAAATGGGAGAATTGAGTTAAATGTACTCAAATATACTAAAATTTTAAACATTTTCGATGTTGTGAACACCTGTATTGATCTATTTATGTACGGATCTATTTATGTTGCAATATTTTTTGGCTACAATACACGCAGCAGGCTTTCGCGAGGAAATTGGGATTAATGATGGAATACTGCTGACATGATGCGGAAAACACAACATTTTGAAGAAACCAAATAGACCTACACCTCAGACTGATATTACTGTATACAGCCATTTGATGACTAGTGGCAGCAATATTTACTTTTAAACAGCACTCTATTTGTAGTTAGGTCTAGGCACATTAACATGCAACTTACTTTAGGACTTTATGAATAAGTCAAGGAGGGCGGCTATTCAATGTGAGGGATTGAATAGCGCAACAGTTAATTGAACTGGCTATATTGATCCAATTATCCAAATGTTAATGACAATTCGGACGAACTCGACCAAAAAATTTATCTTCATTGCCTATTTTTGAATAGCCTACTGAAATGCTGCAGATGGTAGAATCTGGTTTGTTCGATTAATGGGATCGTCGGACAGCCGGCTCGAAGCGTTGCACCGCTGAGCAGAGGAAGCCACAATCGTCAAGTTCCCGATTGACATTTTCTAAATTGATGAGCCATTTTCTAATCCTCTTGTTTGGATTTTGTTTCTCCTTGTTAGTTTGGATAGGAGGAATTACTATTTCATGGATTGGATCGATTCTAGCTTTTTTGGTTTGGGTGGGAAAACCGATATTTAAAAAATTAATAACTAGAAAATTAATTGAGATTCAGTATTAGCCGATGTTTCAAAATTTTCTTATCATATATAATTCTACTTCGCACATTTTTTTATTTGCATATTTATAACTTTAAAATATCAAATAAAATGTAACACAAATGCACGTTTATGTATGTTATCGGCTATTGTTTAGAATAAAGAATGCTCACTGTTCTGCAGATAGAATTAGGAAGTCACCTGAAAAAATATTAAAAGCTACGAGCTGCAATCCCTGGAAATCTTTTTTTGTATGAAAAAAATGTCGAACCATCAATCACAGTGGAGTAAGTTTCTCAGTACAAAGACGCGAGGGAACGTCATAATAAAATATGGAAGAATGATCAGCAGTTTTTTTTCAGGCGAATCCATTTGACGCAGCACCAGCGACCCAAAATAATATAAGCGAATCCTATGATTCTGATTTAAACCAACTTTTGATCTTTTCCAACTGATCTTTTCAGCTGTGAATCGGATTTGGGCGTTCCACCTCATCAGTTGTGAAAAAGTTAGCTTGCATTAAAATCAAGAACACTAGTCTAATACGAATTATGACTCATTCAAATTGTTATTAAATTATTAAGGGTTATTAAAATGCTGGTAAAGGTTCGTCAAATTTCTTTATTTTTAATTTGGCTAAATGTAATCGTTATTACCAAATCGGATCGATCGCACGCACTAATGACTAGAGATATTGAACGAAATCAAGCTCATTGGTCATCTTCAGGATCGTATCGCCCCACCTTTGAGGAGTTTTCAGGTCATCATTTGAAAATATGCTGCGTGGAGGTGGTTAATGATTCTATAATATTTATCCGTCAATGAACTAAATTTTAAAAATTAATCAATGCCTAAATTAATTAAGATGCCAAGACAATTGGAAGTTCAACGCAACATATCTGGCAACATTTTATCGTTGAGCGGAATTAATGCGAATATGTTAAGCTGGTTTTCATCCGCATACAATTTCACGTAATTCTATTCCTGCTGTATAATTTTTTTTAAAGTAACGGTTGTTTGCCTGATTATACACATTAGACACAATTGCTTGACCTTACCACCATCGTCGAGAGCCTTGTTTGAAAACACTTCAACATCTGTTGGATTTTATCACATGCTGCAATTTGAAGTACTGTTCTGAGCTTGATCTTATGTAACAGTCTTACATTTTTTATCGAATCTGTTCACTTTTTTTAAAAGATGTGTGATGCCATCATTGGGCCAATTACAATGATGCATTCTAGGTTCTTGTATTTCGATTTCCTTCATCCTTACATGGTCGTCCCTGCTATGATGCTTATTCCGAAACCGAAAATATCCGTTTCAAATCTTGATGCTATATGGAAGCCATTTCAACCTACCGTGAATTATATATTTACTCTTATGCACTATTACAGCTAAAATTTAATTTAAACTTAAATTATGTTTGTTTCAATGAAGGTATGGGTCGTTTTATCAACTGTTTTAGTCCTGGTCACCTTAGCTCTAGCCATTTTGGATTACTTTTCAATCAAACCTGACGGTCCTTTTGATTCTACTCAAACATTAAGCTATCTCATTAAAGCCTATGGATTATTTGTTTTTCAAACAGTTGCTTTGCAAGGTCTTGCAAGGATTATGCTTTTATATATTTTGATATATATTTATTCGTGGTGTTAATCTAATACTCAGGAGGATACCTGTTATACAACAACAAATTGAAGATGCGCTTGGCTATGGGGGCTTGGTGCCTCTTATGCTTCGTCTTAGTTACGTCTTATAGCTCTGTTTTGACCTCATTTATCATGGCTCCTCGTTACGAGCCTTTAATAAGCAGCCTTCATGATCTAGCCAATAGCAAAGTGGCCAATCCTGTCGTTATAAGGGGATGGGCTGCTGATATTCTTATTGCCGTAAATATTTAATAATAAAACTAAGTAGCCTACACTTTTCTTTAATCATTTCATTTCTTGTATCTTCAAAGGGCTCGGAGGACCCGATTAGGAAAAAACTGAGTCACAAGATAGAGGCCGATCCAAAGAACCGTCGTTGCCATAATACCACAGAGTGCCATGAATGGGTTAAGCATGGGCCAAACGTATACATTGAGGTTATTACTATAATATTTGATTTACAGAGATTAAATACCGATTTCTGATCCCCACAATTATTATTTAAAACCGCTATAATATAGGGCCGAGGACAACTTGTTCTTGCCATGGCTAAAGATTACGAGAAGACAGGGAAATGCAATTCTGCTCTGGTCCAAGGAGAGTTTGTTTTTGCGTACCATTTGTTATGGGGAGTTCGTTGGGGGGATCCTCGTAAGGAGTTACTGAATCGTGGGTGAGTAATAGGCTTATCACGCTTCTAGCCTACAACAAATATATATTAAATAATGGCCTTTTATATTTATGTATTGAAACTTGTTTTCTTGTAAAAGGATTTTGAGGATGCAGGAATCTGGCTTGATTGATTGGTGGGATCGACGGACTGCTGGTTCGGAGCGTTGCGTCAAGGAAGAGCAGCGCTCTTTAAAGTCACATTTGACTCGGTTGACCATTTCGAATTTACAGGGTCCTTTCGCAATTCTAATTGGAGGGATTATATTGGCAACCTTCTCTTGGATTTTAGAGATGATAATTTTTCAGAATTTTCACCGTCCGTGATTTTCTTCGAATTCTTAATTTAAATTATCAATTCAACCACAATTAACATATTAATTACATCATATGCCGTTTTTCTTGCAGCGGCTTTAAATATAACTTATGGGCACTCAAAATTTTTAACCTCATATGTTTTCTCTAGTTATCTCTAGATTAAATGTCCAGTATCTTTATAAGCCACGACTGCATTGCATACTTTAATGATAATTTTAAAAAAATTACAACTCATTGACTGCAGTCCAAATCAAAGTATTAAATCTATCGTCCATAAATGTGCTATTATTTAATCCCAAACTAATGTCTTATGATGGCTGTATACTTTCAAACATGCCGGTACTATAAAATACAATTTTCGAATGCCAGAGATAATAGCCTGTGTTTTCATTCAAGAAGAGAAAGTCAGTCACGTATGCACGTGTATTTTTGGTATTAAAACAATCATTGATTGGCAATTATAGGAATTCAAGAACAGCCGAAAGAGCAGAGCATTGGAAGCAGCTGAACTAATTAGCCAATCAACAATCCTGATTAAATTTCCTTTTATTCGTGCCGACAATCCCAAAAGCCAATTAAGTCGAGTGACCATATTGAACTTATATAACTTGTAATATAGACTATTGCCGATATCAAAACCTTTTAGGTAGATAGTCGTCCGCAGTTCTTCGGCTAGAAAGGGAGGAACCAATTAAAAGGAAATTGCAGCCGAGTTTCTCTTGTTGTAGTATTTAGTTATGTTAAGATTATTTAAAGATGCAAGTGGGGGTTCGTCGTACGTCAAAGTTTATTTCGCTTTTACTGGTGATTCCTATGATTACTCGACCGGGCCAATCACACATATTAACAACCATCAGTGATGGAGAACCAAAACAGTATTGGTCATCCTCATCAGGATCGCATTCCCCGAGTTTTGAGGAGTTTTCAGGCCATCATTTGAAAGCCTGCTGCTTTGAGGTGTAGTAATGAATTATTTAGCATCTTGTATCATTTTAAAAATTAGGAAATTATGTTATTAAATTATACCTTTAATTTCAATTTCAAAAGTTGCCCAGACAACTGAACATTCAACGAAATGCTTCTGGTAGCATTATGTCCATGAGCGGAATAAATTCGTATATGTTAAGTTGGCTATCATCCGCATACAATTTTACGTAATTCCATTTCTGTATAGGTAATAATAGCATCTCCAAAAATGTTGAATATATTTAATTGTACAGTTATGAATGCTTGACTTTCCCGCCACCCTTGAGATCCTCTTTTGAAAACACTTCTGCTTCTATTGGCTTTAATCATATGCTGAAATTTCACGTAATGTTTTAATCGTAATGTTTTAATTTTAATTCATTTGACCAGTTTGATCTATTATGTTTTAAAAGATGTGTGATGCCATTGTGGGGCCAGTGACAATGATACCTTCTAGGTTCTTGCATTTCGACTTCCTTCATCCATACATGGACGGCCCTGCTATGATGCTGATTCCGAAACCAAAAATATCTGTCTCATATCTGGATGTTATTTGGAAACCATTTCAACCCACCGTATAGATTTCTTCTTACATAACCATCGTTGATATTATATAAAAATATCTTAACTAAAATATGTTTGCACCAAAAAAATTCAATGAAGGTTTGGCTCGTTTTGCTCATTCTTCTAGTCGTGGTCACCATGGTTCTAGCTCTTTTGGATTACTTTTCCAGTAAACTTGATGATGATGTTCTTTCTAAAACATTGACTTATCTAATTAAAACTTATGGGCTGTTGGTTTTTCAAACTGTTGCTTTGCAAGGTCGTCTATTGATATATATATATATATAAATTTCATCGCCTATAGCTAAACTATATTTTTTTTATTCAGGCGGCTCTCATTTATCCAACAAAGAACTAAAGATACGATTAGCTATGGGTACTTGGTGCCTCATGTGCTTCGTCCTAGTCACGTCTTACAGCTCTGTTTTGACCTCCTTCATAATGGCGCCTCGTTACCAACCACTGATTAGTAGCGTTCATGAACTGGCCAAGAGCAAAGAAGCAAATCCGGTCGTTATCAATGGATGGGGTGCTGATAGTGTTATAACCGTAAATTAACAGATATAATATCTACATGTTTTTCTTCAACTGACTAATTCTTTTGAATTTTAAGAGCTCAGAGAATCCAGTTATGAAAGAATTAAGCCATAAGATAAGAGCCGATCCGAAGAACCGTCGTTGCCGTAATGCCACAGAGTGCCATGAATGGGTCAAGCAAGGGCCTAATGTATTCATTGACGTAATTAATATTATATTTCATAAAATGATTATCATGTCATAACCATGGTTTCCACGATTATTACCGTATCTGAAACGATAACAATATGCAGGGTCGAGGACAACTTGTTCTTGCCATGGCAAACGATTATGAGAAGACGGGGAAGTGCAATTCCGCTTTGGTCCAAGGAGAGGTTCTAATTTCTATACGTTATCCATCTGATATGGGGAGTGCGACGGGACGATCGTCGTAGGGAATTACTTAACCTTGGGTAAATATACTATTATAGTCTAATATTTATTTGTAACTTCTAAAGTAATTGAAATATGTTTTCCTATATTAGAATTTTACGCATGAAAGAATCTGGCTTGATTGATTGGTGGGATCGTCGAACTGCTGGTTCAGAGCGTTGCGTCATTGAAGGCCAACACTCTTTTAAATCGCCTTTGACTCGATTAACTATGCCTAATTTACAGGGTCCTTTTGCAATCCTTATTGGAGGGACTGTTTTAGCAATTTTCTCTTGGATTCTGGAGATGATTATTTATCATCTTCACTAACAATTTTTATTCGAAATGGAATAATCATTTATATACATATTTAAATTACCATAATTATTAATTATCAACTTAACTCCACATTACGTAGTATTGTTAGTAATATTTTATTGATACCGCGCTCACATTTTTAAGCTTTTATGTTCTCTCTATTAATCTCGATTTGTGCAATAGTCTAATATGTGAAGGACTTTTAAATTTCTCTCTCACATCAGCCATAAATAAAGTATTAGGCATATCGTATCTTTATAATTTTTTTCAATAATAGATGCTCTATGGTAATTAGAATCCACTTAACTATATCATGGTGTGTGCGTGCATTTTGGCAAGCTTGCACGAACGTCTAGTATCCAAATTCGAGGAAGGAAAACCTATTTCATGTATTAAAACCAATTTTGATAGGTATCGGAAATCAGCAGTATTAGCTAACTAGACTAAGGAGCCAAATTGCAACAGCTATTCTAATTGTATAATCAAAAATCCTGTTAATTAGTACCGGTATGAATGATTCGTGATTAAGATCTCGACAATCCATACAGACTGTTAAAGCACATTGCCTATTAAATTGTAATCATTTCATTTGAAACACAGACTGGTTCTTCTGAAATCGAGTTAAAGGAATTACAAAGGGGCTCATTGCTACTGCTGAAATAGTGATCGACATTGTCCGATCGCTTCGATGTACTTATAAGACGGCCCACAACTGGCACCCTTATTAGTGCCGTTTGCACACTGACCAGTTGCTTGTAAAATAGAATTACCAGGGCATTCAACGCCTGTTTTTCAATCGGCATTTTATGTGGGCACATAAGATGAAAATTAAGTTATTTTTTGTCTAAACCAATTCCAAATTAATATTACACTAGCGGTTTGGTGCATTTATAATTTTTTCCGTTTCGGGCTCCCGGTCGGCAGGAATTTAATAGTGGAAGCCTGGTCGGTTGCTGGAACAATCCAGGGGTGTTTCAGTATTTCCTATCGGCTGCATCTGCAGTTTTAGTATGTGTAACAAGAAATACTCTATAATCGTCGTATTCTGGTAACAGATGATTGAATGTGGTATCCATGAATGTTTCCTCTAATTCTGATGCAAAATATAGTGAATCGAATGCAGTAACGTTAACACAGAGGGTCTTCCGTAGAAAGACGTCGTAACCGAATTCTTGGGACCGACAAGGACCTTGGGATCCCAGAACATGCCAGGGGGACAAAATCCATCCTTGTACGGAGCTAAAGGAAGCTTTGCATTGAGTTGGCATTTGGATGGCGTACACCGAATGGTACAGGTTCGACTGATGGCTACCACTTGTCCTATCGGACATGGACCTGTTTAATTTTTAAACAGTATACAATCCAAACATAAAGAGGCGGTTATATTTATTAATTATAAATAATCGTATATAAATAGTTTACGTATATAAATACCGTAATTCTTTTTAAATGAAAAATATTTTGGCGAAACCTTGAGTGAAAAGGGTAACGCAGTCGTCCTGAACAGTAGGAAAAGAATACTGTCCGTTTGGACAGTCGCAAATGGGATCTCCGTAGGCTGTATAGTATTGTTTCCTTCCACCGCGACAAGCACTGGTGTCCTCTGAATCGTGACATAGACCGTCAGAGCCGATGAAAACTCGACCTCTTCCGCCAAGACGTGGACTGCATTTACCCTGCAAAGCACCATTTGAGGAACTGGAGCGAACATGGAGCGAACTGATGAGTCTCCACATCCGTCGTCCGGTTGATCATTTCCTAGTACTGGAATGATCAAATCATTCACTGGCGTCTGGCTATTGAAAAACCCTCCACCTCCACCTGAAAGAAACTGCGTAACCTGTCCTTGGAGTTTTGCTTGATTGGATGACTGTACAGCGGCGGCTGCTACAGCAGACCCTACACTTACAGCTACTGCAACGGCGATGGCCACAACTGCCGCAATTACAGCGGCTGCCAGTGCTGCTATGGTTTTAGTTGCTGGTATCGGTGCTGCCATGGGAGTTGCCATGGTAGTTGTTACTGCGTCTCTCTGAAAGTGAGATCTTACAATATAAAAGTGCGACATCTTGCTGTAACTGTTCAGATACCGATTAATTACAACAACGAAGCCACACCGATCTTCAACAGGGTGGAATGAATTATCATAGTTAAGCAATACATTATTTAGATCGGTGATTGTCTTCACGCAGCAAATGATGTAGGACCAAGCAAAATGTGTGCACTGAGAAATGGACAAACACAAATCGCCGCAACCTTCTCCTGTGCTGCTTTGTTGTGCGAAATCGTAACCGGTAAAATCGCACTTAAAATCCCATGCAATCTGTTCACCTTTACTGTGGTGATGAAAAATAATAATGATGAAAGCAGGGCAATCGGGAAGTGAAAATTTGCCATTTTAAAAATCGATTAGGGCGGAAAACAAATTTTCGTTTGCTTGCAACTCCAAAGGAAGACTGTGCTGCTGCTCTTTTGACAAATATTCAAATATACCCGTCCACGCCGTCATGCGGAAATCTGCTTCTCCTTAAAAAGACAGCAGACGTGATGAATGTGCGAAACTTCGAGGTCAAGACTTTGGTTCTTTAAACTATGCATCCTTTACGATTCAACGAACTTGGTTTTTTATATTTAACGACTAACGTCTTACTATATCACCTCAGAATGATCAGATCGGTTCTACCATGCTTTAAAGTGGAACTTTAATTGTTCAAGTTACTTAAAAGGTCCGTTCCCTAAAGTGGGAAGCAGAAGTTCAAAGTTGAAGGTGCGTCTTCATTCTCCATAATCACTACATGCTGCTCAATCCAATCTATTATACCTATAGTTTATTTGATTTGGAACAAGTAATCCAAAAGATCAATAATTTTAAAATGTGAGACTTTGCCAGTTATTACCATATTGTAGTATATTATAGACTGCGCTCGAAAATTATTCAAGCGAAAAAAAATGTCTCACACCATTAAAAATATCACTATCAAATAAGCGATTGCATAATGCGAATTCATTAAAATCTTCATTAATTTGAATAATCCAGCTTCAATTATTGTGATTGCAAAAATTTTAAAAAGAGAGTTCCATATGCAAAATTTGTATTCACACATCCACCTAGAGACGAGCAGATTGTTCGTTGAATTCTCCTTGGGGCTGCAATGCGTACACGTAAAAAAGTAAAATAAAATAAAAATTCCTTCAAGTAATTTGAATCATTATATAACTAGCATATGTATAATATTACCAGTTCAGAAAATACAACTGAAAGTTCCATTGCATAAAGATTCTTCAATCTGACAGCATCCTGCGAATGTGCAATAATGATAAATTGTACTTTTAGTACTTTGAAAGTAACCAACAGTATTTCTTTCTTATTTTAATTTATTTTTATGTTATTGTCTTACCTCCAGGTGGGTCTGAACAAGGGCCTTAACATTTATGTCATCCTCGTCGTCTCCAAACGGGTTGACGGCTCCTCTCCCAAAACTCAACCAACCAAAGTAAACGAAAAACTAATAAATAGAGAAAAACAATGCGAAATTTTAAGATTTCTAGCATAACCTTGGGCTTGAAATCTCACCTGTACTGCGGGCCAGATTGGAATGTAATTTAGAAAGATTCCCGATGCGAAATCTGGATTGTCTTTAAAGTTGCGCGCAACAAGCGTGACCATGCCGAAGCAATAAACACTTAAAACGACGGCCTTTATTAACGAAAACATTCAAAATTCATCAATATTTCTAAATCTATTTATATATATATATATATATATATATAGCTAATAAATCACCTGAATAACGGCATGAGGTATATTTTGTGTAGCGAATTTAATAATATTTCCACAGCTCTTCTTAAAGGACATGAGAGCCTCTACGTTTTTCAAGAAATTGAAATCGCAAAAGAAACGTTCCTGTTGGAAAGTCTCTTTCAGCAACAACAACATCCCTGTGTTGGTCATAAAACTATAATTTCATTTGCAATTAATAAAAAAAAAAAATAGTTTTAGACTCACAGTCAATGACGATTAATGGGCGCGGATTATGCACTCCGTAGACATCGTCCTCAAGCAACTGACTCTCTTTGGCTGTTAAAAAGCCTACAAAATATTATACGGTTAATTATAAATATTTTTAACTCCTACAACTGAGGATAACCTGCGATCTGAAGAGATTCAAGGTCTGGGTACTTAATTCGCAATGGCTGACAAACAGCGCGGAAAGTCAAGATCCAAGTCAGAATTTGCCACCGAGCAAACTGTTCGATTATTGCTGAACCCTATTTAAATCATTTAAGCTATATGTATTAGCGTGAAAATAAAATTATTAGATTAATTATATGCTTACCTCGGGTAAATTTGGTTTTAGGGACATGATAAAGATAGTAATGGATCTAGCCGTGCCGGGCATAGTGGTCTGCATGATGAACAACCTTTGCATTGCCGTGCTGGTGAAGAAGCCCAAGATAATCATCAAGTTGATGGATCCCGTATGTTGCGAACAATACTGAGCTACAGTCATGAAGTTTCTTCCGTCGAATTCAAATTATTTTTCAAAATATGTTGATACTTTCACAAAATATGTCTATACTTTTTGTTGTTTTCGTCTAGAATGAAGTCGTAGAGGATTGAAAAAGATATGTATATGATGAAATATGCAAGCATATGCTTCCATACTAATTTATAAATACTGTTTTTCCACCTAAATGTAAATTTGATTAAAATTATTTCGCTTTTTACAGTTGACTATATAGCTATATGATGAACGAACTTGAAAAGAACAGTGAAGCTCTCGCCGAATTTACTGATGTTAGGAGCAATACTGAATAAAATATTTTTAAGGGTATTTAAGTAAATTTCAGTTTTTTAAAAAGATGTAAATAGTTATAAATACCTAGCAAAAGTATCGATAGAGCGAACTTGAAACACACTAGATTTTGTCGACAAGTTTTTCAGCATCTCTTTGATATATTTTTCTTGGTTTCAGTTGGTTCGATCTCTCTCGACTGGTTCGATGCTCTATCTCAACTGGAAAGGTGTCGTATATATCTGCCTTATTTAACAGAAATCCTTGCACAGCATGGATACCTATACCATTACATTCTTTTCACCTCGAATGTAAATATATAACATTTATCTCCGCATTAGACTCCGCCCAAAACAGCTGTTTTTCACGCAAAAAACGTGCTGTCCAAAATAGCCCCACAAAAAGACACTTCAAATTTGTTGAAATTGTAAAGTAACGGGGTTAGGAGAGAAAAAGAGAAAGATATTTTTAAAGAGGAAATTGAAAGGGCTTTCCGATGGTGTCAATTTAAAAATATTTGACACATTATAAGATTTTAAATTTTAAGGTTATTTAAAAAAAAAACGAAACAAATATTTTCGGAAAACATCACATTTTTTGTAATAACTTGCACTATTATATTGATTATTTTTTAACAAAATTTGTGTGCACTAAAATGCGTCACATAGTTACTCACATTTAGTTAAAAAAATTATAAAATTTCAGTTTAAGGAGCATATCGAATTATGTTCATCGTCCAAAATATACTCTCCCCTAATCTAGAGAAATTGTGAAATGATGTATGTACACTTTAATGTTCGCAGAGTTTCTTTTTTCAGGGTATCTCTTCCATCTATTGCTACGGGCAAGGCCGTTGCGTTGAAAAAAAAACAAATATATTATCCCTTTTTTACTGATGTCACCACTCTTGATCACCAGAGTAATACAATGTTTTCTCGTTGTTTATCGGACTCGTTGACTCGTTCGTATTTTCATAATTTTCTTGTTTTTGGTAGGTATTAACACTTCAAATTTCATTTACTTTCATAATTTTATTTCATGATCGATGGTGATTACTGCCAACTTCTAGAAGAAGGTATTTATAGCTTAATTTTCCTTTTTTTTCTTTCTAGTCATTATATACATCAACCAGGTGTCGTCTGTCATACCTCTTTTGGTACATCAAGGCTTCGCAGTTCTCGTATATATATTTTTTGCCGTGCGTTTATTATTTGCTTGGGAATTCGTTCGTTGTAAGTAGCCTATCTATTCTCAGCAATAAAGGTAGGAACATTACGCAAGAAATCCTTCTTGTTGCAATATCTCATGACCTTTTTGTTTAAAATAGCCGCATGCGAGTGTTAATATTACATTTTTATGTACTGTAGTTTATTATTATTATTTCAAACTGCTTGAGAACTGGCAAATGGATTACCAAAAAATGGGCGAATATATAATGTCCGCTTTGCTAGAGTCAAGTTCCCTTTCATGTTCAATTGAATTAATGATTTGGGGTATTCGATTCAATGAGCATATCGCTAAGAGGGATTCAATCTTAGGTACCGAATTAAATAACTATATTTATGTATATGTTAGACATTGTTGCTCGTATTAAGTTAGTCTGGCTATTTTCGGATGTTAAGGAATATAAAATCTCGTTAGATCGATTGGTGGGATCGGCGGATAGCCGGCTCGGAGTGTTGCATCGCCGAGCAGAAGCAGCCACCACCGTCCAGTTCCCGATTGACATTTTCCAACTTGATGGGTCCTTTTGCCGTCCTCTTGTTTGGATTCTATTAAGCGTTATATTGATGTGGATAGGAGAAATCATTATTTCATGAATTGAATATTGATCCTATAGCTTTGTTGGTTTGGGTTAGAGAACCAAGAACTTTTTTTAACGTTCGATCGCTTGCGGATTGTGCAGATGATCATTTATTATGATTGTCATCACTCATTTTTCATCACAAAATAAATTTCAAATAATTTTTTTTAATTCCTATGATTACCAACGTAGCTAAACATTTACCTTATTACAAATATAATATACAGTTCAACTGTTGTGGCTTAGTATGATGCACACTCACCCTTTTCAACTAACAAGTTTTCTCTAATCTCTAAGAAGCAAATATATGGTAATATAGATGAATCCACAAACAGTAAATAATTTAGAAACTCAGCAAAGCTAGGTGGAATGCATTCTGTGCATGCTTTGGTAGTTATTTTTTCATGAGACTCTCTGATTACAGTTCAAATCAAAGTACATTGAGCACATCGCCATCATGTTCAACAATAAGCGCACTTTAATTGAATAATCCCAAAGTATACCATAGTGCTTGAGTACTTTTAAACATACTGTGGTACTACATACAATACAATTTACGAATGTCAGAGAACTAGATTTCAATGAGAGTATATCAATCACGTGTTTCAAAACGACATGGTAATTATCGGAAATCAGGAAAAGGACTAAGAGCTTTGGAAGCAACCTAGCTAATTATTCACTTATCAATTGCCAGAATTAAATCGTCTGTTACTACTGTGGATCATTATCGTTGCGACGATTCCGATAGGCAATATACAGTAGAGTGACCCTACTGCACTGATAAATATACTTCATTTCATATTGTGTAGGTAGTCGTCCGTAGTTCTTCGGCTAGAAAGGTCGAAATCAATGTCAATGAAATTACTGTCGAATTTTTCTTGTTATGGTGTTTAAAATTAATGGTATTAAGATGCATGTGAAGATTCTTCACATGTTTAATATTATTTTCCTGATGATGGCTATAATTACCAAACCGGGCCAATCACACAAATTAACGACCATCAGTGATGGAGAACCAAATCAGTCTTGGTCATCTTCGTTAGTATCCCATCCCCCGAGTTTCAAGGAGTTTTCAGGCCATCATTTGAAAGCCTGCTGCTTTGAGGTACACTAATTAGTAAATAAGCTCGCTTTATTTGTCATAAAGATTCGGATAAGCAACAAAGTATCTAAACTTTCAAATTTAAATAAAGATGCCGAGACAGTTGAGCATTCAACGAAATTCTTCTGGCAACATTTTGTCTATGAGCGGGATAAATTCAGATGCGTTAAGTTGGCTATCATCTGCATATAATTTCACGTATTTTTATTCCTAAAAAATAATTGCATTTTCAAAAAATGTGAAATATTATCTTATTATTCGTGCGCGCAGTTATGAATGTTTAACTTTCCCGCCACCCTTGAGATCCTCTTTTGAAAACACTTCAACTGCTGTTGGATTTTATCACATGCTGAAATTTGAAGTAATCTTTTCATCTTACTCTTGTAAGATTAATTCATATTCATTTTTCCCTTTTTTTGTGTTTTTAAAGATGTGTGATGTCATCGTAGGGCCAGTATTAATGATACATTCTAGGTTCTTGCATTACGATTTCCTTCATCCCTACATGGAATCCCCCATTATGATGCTCATTCCGAAACCAAAAATATCTGTCTCATATCTGGATGTTATTTGGAAACCATTTCAACCCACTGTTAAATAGATTTTTTTTTAACATTGTCGCTGACATTGTATTATACTAAAAAATGCGTTTTCGTTTCAATATTTCGATGAAGCTAGGTTTGGTTATTTCTGCTTATTCTTCTAGTCGTCGTCACATTAGCTCTAGCTCTTTTGGATTACTTTTCCACTGAACTTGGTGATGATGTTCCTCCTCAAAAATTGACCTATCTAATTGAAACTTATGGGCTGTTTGTTTTTCAAACTGTCGCTTTGCAAGGTCTTTTGATATGTATAGATTTCTAAGTCTATAGCTAAGATATTTTTTTAAATATACAGGCGGCTCTCATTTATCCAACAACAAACTAAAGATACGATTAGCTATGGGGACTTGGTGCCTCATGTGCTTCGTCCTAGTCACATCGTACAGCTCTGTTTTGACCTCCATCATAATGGCTCCTCGTTACCAACCGCTGATAAGTAGCCTTGACGAACTGGCCAAGAGCAAAGTGGCCAACCCTGTTGTTATCAATGGATGGGGTGCTGATATTCTTATAGCCGTAAATTAACAGAAAAAATATCTACATTTTTTCTTAAATTTATTATTATTTTTAAACATTCAGAGCTCAGCGAACCCAATTATGAAAGAATTGAGCCATAAAATAGAAGCGGACCCGAAGAACCGTCGTTGCCATAATGCCACAGAGTGCCATGAATGGGTCAAACGTGGGCCTAAAGTATACATTGACGTAATCGCTATTATATTCGATTAAAAGATTTCAAAATTATAACGATGTTTTCACTAAGTCATTTTTTTAACCATAAAAATGCAGGGTCGAGGACAACTTGTTCTTGCAATGGCAAATGACTACGAGAAGACAGGCAAGTGCAGCTCCGCTTTGGTCCAAGGCGAGTTTCTACACGTTAGTCATCTTGTATGGGGAGTTCGATGGGGGGATCCTCGTAGGGAATTACTTAGCCTTGGGTGAGTAATAAGCCTATAGTATAAATAATGTCATTAAACTTCTAAATGAGTGAATGAATATGTTCTCCTGTGTATTAGGATTTTACGCATGAAGGAATTCGGCTTGATTGATTGGTGGGATCGTCGAACTGCTGGTTCAGAGCGTTGCGTTATTGAAGGGCAGCGGCCTCCGAGATCACTTTTGACTCGTTTGACCATTTCAAACTTACAAGGACCTTTTGTAATTCTTGTTGGAGGAATAGTTTCGGCAGCATTCTCTTGGATTTGGGAGATGATTATTTATCATCGTCATTAATTATAATTAAAAATGAATGATCTCTTATATAAAATATTTAAATTCATATAACTATCAACTAAACTATACGTTGTTGCTGCTTGATATTTTATTGACGCTCACTAACATTATTCATCCCCACGTTCTTTCTTTATTAATTTCGAGACAATCTTTAATGTCAGTGCTATTTCATAATAGGAGTCTATGTAGAAATAAACTAACCTCAGGTGGAATGAATTTCGCTTTAAAGATTGCTAAATTTATAAAACTCTTTGTTAACCGTCCGAAAATAAGTATTGAGGATATTGCTTGTTATCATTTTTCAACAATATATACACTACGATTGAACTCCACGCTGCATCCAGTAACGGTACGCTTACTTTTTATCATACTGGTTACACGTAAAACAATTTACGTACAACTTCTAACCAAAGGATAACCAATTCCATGTATATTAAAACTAGCATTGATTGGCAATCACCGTAATTCAGTAGCAGTAGCTAGGAACCTTGGCAGCTGAACTAATTATCCAATCAACAACCTTGATTAGAAATACTACGAATGGTTATTGATTCGTGGCGACGAGTCCGACAATCCATTTTTTTTTTTGCTTTTCTTGTTCTTTAATCCTATGTGAAACATTACTGATTGTAATAGTAATGAATCGGCCTCAATTCAGCGCCAACGTTAAATAATAACGAAAATTATTCTGCGTTTTTCAAAAGAAAATTAGCTGCGAGAAGGTATTATAATCATGTATAAGGTACATACCTTAATTCCGCTTAAACATGTCACAGCTTGGATGATTTTTAGGATGCTACTGAATAGTAAGACGGGTTACCACACGTCTTTACCCTTACTTTTGCTAATAATTGCCATAATTGCCCAACCGGGTCGATCCCACGAATTAATGACCATCAGTGATGGAGAACCGAATAAATTTTTTTGTCATCTTCAGGATCGTATCACCCGAGTTTCGAAGACATGTCCGGATCTCATTTGAAAGCCTGCTGCTTTGAGGTCATTATTAAAACTCTCAGCTCTTTATAGATTACTTAAGTTAGGAAACATGTATGAGCATCATCATTTTAAAAATGTAGGTATATCATATTAAAAAGATGCCAAGACAATTGAACATACAACGCAATGCTTCTGGTAACATTCTGTCTTTGAGCGGAATAAATTCGGATATGTTGAGTTGGCTATCGTCCGCATATAATTTCACGTAATTTTATTGCTTCAAAGTAACTTTTTCTTTAAAAATATGAGAAAATGTCTGCTTAATTATTATCTATAGATTCGAATGCTTGACTTTACCGCCACCATTGAGCGCCTCTTTTGAAAACACTTCTACTTCTGTTGGATTTTATCATTTGATACAATTTAAAGTACTGTAAAGAGCTTAATCTTATTTCACAGTATTCTATGCTAATTTTTTTTTCAAAAGATGTGTGATGTCATCGTGGGTCCAGTGACAATGATGCATACCAGATTCTTGCATTTCGATTTTATTCCTTCTTACATGGACGGTCCTGCTATGATGCTGATTCCGAAACCAAAAATATCTATCTCACACCCTGCTGACGCTATCTGGAAACCATTTCAACCTAACGTTAAGGATTTTTTATACACATAATTACAAGAAACTTTAATTTTTATTTATTTTAAAGGTGTGGCTCGTTCTTATCATTCTTCTAGCCGTGGTCATATTGGCTCTAGCTCTTTTGGATTACTTTTCTATTATTACATGCATTCTACAAGACACTTCGTGACTTCGATCATTTCTAATTCATCTCTAGTTTAATCTTCGATTCGAAGAGTTCAGACCTAAAAGTATACAACTACGCAAAAATCACAAATTTGAAATGCATTTATAAATCAGGCAATAAAATGCTGCTACGATTATATATTTCATTGTCATTTTATTTCTTTTTATATCTTCTGCTTCAAGCATGCAAGAAGTTGTTCCAGCGCCACTGGAATTTCCTCGTTTTCGGTCAATTTTCCTATTGAAAAAAGGAAAATCAGATTTCATTTAGTTAAGAATTAACGTAATTATAATAACATTATAGGGAACTTAAATTATATACGTAAAAATATAAATATATTGTTCATATACCCTGAATGGCTTTGAGACCAATTGGATTCATACGATCTCTGCGAGGGCGAACAAAAACCCACTGGGAATCCACATTATGACATTCAATTATGTATCCGCCCAGTTTCCTCAGTTCATCCGTCAAAGGAATCGTAGCGTACTCAACCTCATCTTCATTAGGCGCATTGACCCCTTTCCAGTACAATAAGTTTCCAGAGGAATTACTAATGAAATGCATAGAGTCGATAGCCCGACAGTATTAATAAGCATATAGTTTACCACGTCATCAAGTTATAATAATAAATAACCTTTTAGAAGAAATTTTTAGTCTGAAACTAAATTTAGGCTTATTCTTATAACTTTCTTCTATCCACTCAATATTTTTCCCTAAATTTCCACAAATGTAGTTCGGCATAGGGACAGTGGTTCCCAAGGACACTAGTTCCACCCCTTTTAGACACTGGTTCCCTGGACACTGGTTCCCAAAGACAGTAGTTCTCAAGAAGGAGGACAGTGGTTCTCCATAGTTAGACATTAGTTCCCAAAAGGACTAGCTAGGATAGTACATTTTGTGTCAATTGAAGAAGATTTATTTATTCAAAATCAAAGAAAAAAAGTCCGTAAATTAAGATATAGCTTTGGAGTTTAGATTTACCCTCGCACGGCTCAAATATTGGCCGGCAAGAGGGGATTCCGCTCGTGAAGGGCTACGGCGGGCATCGGTAGATAAAAGTTTGCACTTTTATTTCCTCTGAGCTCTTTCAAAATCTTAAGGTTTTAAGGTACCTTAAAATTTCACTCAAACCAGTAAATTGCCATTAAAAAATTAGAGATCTAATCGTTGATGGACATGCACGGATGATCGGAGTCGCACTCGTAATACTACGGTTACGGCAGACCACCCGGTCATCGGTCAAGGCCGAACCTAAGGCGGCTGTTCCTCACTACAGTCTAAATGCCAAAGGAAAATTCTGTAATAACTATACCGGTCGAGGCCGAACGTACCTCACTATAGTCCAAGTGTCTAGTCAATATTTGTTAACTTAGCTTAACCAAAGCCGACTATTTCGCGCATGATCCATCACCTGTAACGGTACTTGAGTCAGCTATCCTAGTCAGATCATCTCGTCTCTGAGCAATGACAGGCTAAGAATTAATTAAGAGTAGATACTCAATATGTAGCTATCTTTGATGATCCACTGATGGCTAGATTTTTTTCTCCACCAACAGAGCTCATAGTTATCACCTGACTTTCACAGATGATTCATTATTACGGAACTTATGTCTAACTATGGGGAACCACTGTCCTCCTCCTTGAGAACTACTGTCCTTGGGAACCAGTGTCCAGGGAACCAGTGTCCAAAAAGGGTGGAACTAGTGTCCTTGGGAACCACTATCGCCGTCCCATGTAGTTCTAAATAAAAAAAGAGATTTGTTTGTAGAATTTTATCAAAATAGAAAAGATTTACCATGCAACGCGGGTAAAAAATGAACGAATGAAGCGGATACTCGTAGAACTGCTTAAATTCCTGTGTAAAATAATCTTCCAAATCAGATGCATCTGAATAATGTGTAATATCCAATTCGAAAACTTCAATTTCGGTCGAATAATCCCATTTTTGATACTTATTAAACGAGGCTCAATCAGTTCCGTCTATGAAATGATATAAGATAAATTTGATAGAAAATTGAAGGACCAATTTCTTTTTTTTTAAACCTGAACTATAGAGATCCTCTCTTGAATACTTTTTCGAGTCAAATCCACCCCGTCGCAACGAATAGCATCCATAATGAGGAAAGTGAGCTTATCATTGGCTTCTTGATTACCTTCAACAGTAATTTTCTTCCTGACAACGATTCCATCCAGGACAGTGTCCTTAACGCTTAGCTTAGGAGCGACATCTTTGTCCAATTTGAAAATGTTTCGAGTGTGGTTTTCCATAAACATTCTTCCCTGCGAATCTATGTAGAGTAAGTAGCGTGTTCCTTCAGGTTTGGGGCTAACAACGTATGGCCCATAACTCTTGAACATTTCAATGTTGCTTTGGCGCAAAGGGTAAGGCCAGTTAACGGGCATAAATCTGCGGAACTTTGGGCGAGCGTGAGCCAAGTCACTTAGTCGAGTTCGCAAATTATTGACAAGATCTTGGTCTCTAAGGAGAGAGATGCCATCGACGTGCTCACCTTCCAGGAATGGGATACCTTCTTCTCCAAATAAATTCCTTTTAAACATAAATATCATATATAATCGTATTATAGGTTATCATACGTGATAGTTACCTTACCTTTGGTCAATAAATGCGGAATTAGGTTCAAGCTCGTTTCTCCCTGAAGATGGATACGACATATTGGTAGTTGTTATACTCAATGAACGGTATTAGGTACCGTATCTATTCGTTACGTTCATACAAAAAGAACTGATTGTTTTCAAGCGAATAAACGACTTTTTTGTATGATTCTTTGTTGCGTTTTATCATCCTTGGATTTCATCTTTGAGATATAACTTTTAAAAATGCACTTACACTAATGTAAAGTAAATATGTACTTTTCAAAGGTTTGGCAATAGAAGCATATGATCTAAGAATCTATAACCCAGAAAAATCAATAGTGAAATAGCTGATAACATTCGTTTTTACTTACCATTATTAAGCAATATACTGTATTTGGAATCAGATAATCACGCTCGCATAGTCACGCTTGAAAATCCCGCAAAGAAGTTGTATCTTCGTTCGATAGGGGGCATCAGTTGGCGCTTCAATATTTTAAATGATCAGTGAGTGAAGGATCAATTACTTTTGAAACTGTTACCTCTTGAAAAAAAATCGGGGTATCCCGTTTCTATATACCATTGCATCGCTATTTAGACCGTGAAGAAACTAGCAATTATGTCATCTATCCCTCTCCACCTGACACGTAGGGTGTCGCTTTCAAATAAATTTCCTAAAGGTCGTGCTGCTTTAGCTCTGTCTGTGACAAAGTGACTTCCAAGTCAAGTTTCGTTTCCTCTGTCACGCGGGAGCGACGTGCGGAGCGAGTCGAGTCGAGTCAAGTCACGACCGTTACACATGAGTAAATTAACACGAGCCAGCAGCCAGCTTCTTGACGCTTCGCTACATCCCAAGATCCCTTTTAAAAGCTCATACCATCAAGCGTTAATCAATAATAAATTAGGATCTTTCGTATTAATACCAATCCTCTCAAAGGATTTCCAGCTTAAATCTTCTTAATATCGTCTTAATGTAGAGATCAAAGTACGGCCTATTTAACGCTATTAAAGTAGCCTATTATACCATATTACATCGATCGAAATTATATTATGCGACACAGCAGAAAGAGAAAAGAGAAAATGCAGAATTGCAAGACTTCTGGCATAACAACAAAAGTTGCTGTCCTAAAAATAGTCTGCAGCGCTTATTTGCTATTCTTCTCTCTCTCTCTTCTTTCCATCATCATTCATCATGATGTATCTTGTGACATGCAGCAAGTTTATTCCAAGTCCTCGCTCCAATTGTTATGTAACGCCCTATTATACGCGACCATCAGCAGATTGTGTCGTTTCGATGAGACTCTCACTATTACAATTGTAATCCTAGAAGAGAGATGAAGGATCGAATAATCCTCTCTTTCAACTTTTCTTTCTTTAAGCTCTTTCTTTGGAAGGTTTAGCATGACACACGATGAGTCACGTCCACATCGCATCCATAAATCTCTCTTCTACTCGTTATACTCCTCACGCTTCGGGAATCCCGCCCGATCCCTATAGGCTGAACTCACGCAGCAATTATACCGTAGAGGATCACACACACACAGAGTATGAGAGGAAAGAAAAAAACTTCTATAAACAGATCAGAGTCGTATGGCGCGGGAGCGTGGAAAACTATAGTCGTCTCTCTCCCGCTCTAGAAGGGTTGTATATACATCGGGACCGTGCGGCACTCACGGTCCACATATGGCGTCGTTCAGGACAGTTAAAGCGCTAGCTATAGGCAGCAGTCATCTCCCCCCTTTTCTTTTTGTTTAGACTGGGGAGAAAATAAAACCTGTGCGTGCTGCGTGCGATTAGACAAGCGTCTCTTTTCACGCCGAGACCCGAAACTTCTTTTGCATCCAGCTGTGCAGCATTTTACGAACGTTTAAAAAGGAAAATACTCGAGAATCTAAACATTATATTACTACTGTACATATGATTCATCATCAGTGCTACGTAATAAAACGTCATCATCACACGAAATCCGCGCCATTTTCTTTCTCCCAATATATGCATCAAGATTTATTATGACATAAAACTCTCAACAGGGGATCTATCCAACTCATTTGTCGTACCTTGTATAATATAAGAAAAGAAACGATTTATAAGGATAGCCCCCAATATATATTTTCTTCAAAACGAAAGAAATATGGTGACGTTTTATTACATTACAGGTGCAGCATACAGGATTTCAAACAATTTGTTCAAAGAATTTGATACATAAGGGCGACACGCAAGGATTCTTATGTCATTGAATCTCCTTCGCGGTCTCTTCTGAGGTCGCATCACCGGACGTCTCGCATTACGTCATCCCAGGTGTGCTTGCTGCAGTTTTTTTTTTGATTCACCAACGGAAATGACTCGTCCCTTTTTTCTTTTTGAATGGGGAGAGAAACTAAAAAATAAAATTTGAAATGAATAGCACCATTGGATTCGTCTTGACGAGACGAGTTGAATGGTATATTTGAAAAAAATCACAAAAAATCTGTGCGGGAGTTATCGGGAGTCAAAGTCGGCCGATTTTTTTCCGCGCGAAAATCGGAGGGTCACGTGACTTTTGTAGCGAATTTGAACCCGTCTACGTTCTGCTCCCCTCTTACGGGGAAATAACATGGGATCGACTTTCCATTTTAAAAATAAAATACTAAAATTAATTTTTTTCTAGAAATCTTTTACAGATGTGTTTGTAATGCAAATTATTTTCATTTTATAATTTTTCCCAATTTTTTACTCTTACAGTAGATTTTATATTGAATAAAAACGATTAAATATGGGCGGAGCCAACTCGTTTCCTGCCAGACAGGGGTTGCACCGACCAATCCTGAACGCCTTGCCTCCGGCTTCAGCAGGCTAGAACGAGTTGGCTCCGCCCATATTTAATCGTTTTTATTCAATATAAAATCTATTGTAAGAGTAAAAAATTGGGAAAAATTATAAAATGAAAATAATTTGCATTACAAACACATCTGTAAAAGATTTCTAGAAAAAAATTAATTTTAGTATTTTATTTTTAAAATGGAAAGTCGATCCCATGTTATTTCCCCGTAAGAGGGGAGCAGAACGTAGACGGGTTCAAATTCGCTACAAAAGTCACGTGACCCTCCGATTTTCGCGCGGAAAAAAATCGGCCGACTTTGACTCCCGATAACTCCCGCACAGATTTTTTGTGATTTTTTTCAAATATACCATTCAACTCGTCTCGTCAAGACGAATCCAATGGTGCTATTCATTTCAAATTTTATTTTTTAGTTTCTCTCCCCATTGAACCATGATGATGGGACAGAAAACAATAGAAGTGAGCCCTGCGGATGATATCGATCCCGAGGACGGCGACCTCGCCTCTCCCGGTGCCTCGCCACCAAGCGCCGGCGTGAGATCTCTTATAACTTGCTCCTCTCGTACGTTTACTGCTGCGTGAGGAGCGATACACCACACCACTCAGCATGCTGACAAAATACAGCACAGCAGAGACCAAATCGATAATCCCGAAAAAAAAAGAAAATTACCTTTAGTTGAAATATTTACCGCTAGATGGCGTTGCGATCGCTTGTTGTTCCTATATATCAGTCCCTCTTTCTTCTCTTTCATTGACAGTCGGCTGCTAGACTAGCAAGGAAGCAAACGGTTTTTCTATTGTGAGCCACGCTGATGTGCTAAAAATTGTGTTTTCTTTTATACTCAATTTGTCGTGATTGTTGTCGTGATCGTCCTCAATTCAATCCCGAATTGGATACATTGTTCAGTTCTTTTCATCTGACTGGATTTTTTTTGTGTAAAAAAGCCATTACTGCATGTATAGCAGGTACAGTACCAATCCCATTTCTTTCCTTCCAACTTAACACATGAATTATGTATTGCTAAAAAAAAGTACTTATTATAATACTGCGTGGGAAAATGAAGTTTTTTTAAAGGAAGGAAGACCAACCTTTGACCACTATATAGAATATAATTACACAATCTTCTCTAGAGAGGGGAGAGAGAAAAAGGTGAAAGAAAATAAATGGACAACAACAAGAGCCCCTTCAGGCCATCTTTTTCTCCCCCTTTCGTATGTGTTGTCAACGGGTCACTCTATGAATTAGAGCGGAAGTCTTTATAGAAAAGAGAGAGAAGATTTTCAAGTTTATTATTGATATCGTATTGATGAGTTTTCCACGCCCGCACCGTTTTTCTCGGATTAGAACGGATGGGCGGTTTGAAAATGCAGGACACATTTTTTTTTTTTTTTTTGGTGTCTGTCTGCCTGTCAGGGCGGTGGCCTATTGAATGATCCTGGCCAGCTGCCAGCCCAGCAAGGCCATCTAGATTGGATTGATTGACTAAAAATCGTGAAAGAGATGGAAGAGTCGAGGCTGCACTCTCACACTTTTGTGTGTCAAGTGACCTGTGAGTAGGAAGTATCGATCTGTACAACATGTGAGCTCCTCCCACTACAGTAAATTCAATTTTTAAAAAATTAAAATAATCACGAATGAATGAGGAGAGAAATCGTGAGTTATCCCGAGGCTAATAACAGAATAAATCCGCAGACAGAAGAAAGCGGGGCAGTAGGTTTTTTTTTATTTCGTGAGTTTCCCGGAGGCCATTCCTGTGAAAAACACTTATCTACCTACCGTTCATCAGCGTGACTAACTATTAAAAAGGGAAAATATACTACACACTATTTTCTCATGGCCCTGGAAAATCCTTAAATGGACTTCGGGAGTGGACTTCATTCATTCAAAAAAAAAGTGGACCAGTTTTTGACAAAGAAAGAATCCCTTCGGTTAGTTATATATAACTCGTCGGGCATAAAAAAGTAGCTCCTGATGAAAATAGATCCGTTGAGATGGAGACAGCTCCGGCTAGGATAATGGGTAATCCATTCTTTTTCCTCCCTCGCAACTGGATCTCTTTTGACGATCTATATGTCTCTCTTTTGCTCTATCGTGAAAAGAGCTACTTATTTTCTCAAAGTGCATTGCCCTTCCCTTTTTTATTTTTTATAAACATTTCTTGAGGAGAGAGCAAGGATCGATATGTAGGATCGCTAACTGGATTGTTTATTCCACCATCAATCCAATTAAGTTTTCTTATGACCTTTAAGATTTACGATCCCAGGCGCGTGTAAAATGCAAATTCATCATTAAATTTATATGGAGGGAAATTGGTTATCATCGGATTTGAATGAAGAATTTTGATTGGTCTCTCTCATAATAATATAAATGTTTCTTTCTTTACCTTCCGGCTGGATAGGGTGGCATTCCCGGAGATGGATGGAATGAAGCCAAGGCTCGGTTGTGCATCGTCGGTCACTGGAATGCAGTTTTTACAATCTTGAAAGAAAAAAAAAAACCAAAGAAAAATCTTGATTTAAGAAGAAGGAGAAACCGGTACGTCCCAATCTATATTACATCCATTCTGGAATTTATTTTAACTTTTTTTTATTATCTTGGTTAGAAAAAAAAATGTCGCCACCTTTGGAAGGATGCGGCCACTCCGTCCCAAAACCATTCTACTGCCGAGAATGGGTCTTTGCCAAAGTGGCCCATATCTTAGATAACCGGACTCCCGATAAGATTCAAGCATCCAACATCTCTGGAGTCTTGCTGACTGGTGAACCTGGAGCGGGCAAAACGGCTTTGTGCTCCGAACTCCTCTTACGTCATCATCAGAAAACGTCATCATCATCATCCGCCCTAACAGGCAGGGTTTTAGCCAGTCACTTTATAAACGCTTATCAGCCGGAAACTCAGTCTGTATCCGGATTCATCCGCCGGATCGTGGGAGAGATTAGCCGTTCTGAACTGATCCAGGGATACGCCGAAAAACTTCGTCACCCGGAACTCTCTGAATGGCTCGATGATGAAAATTCCGGAAGGATGGATCGTGAGCCGGATGAAGCCTTCCAGCGCTTAGTACTTTTCCCTCTGTTGGAAATCGATACTCCGGCGAGAAATTTGCTTCTAGTCGTCGACTCGCTCGATGAGCCGACTTTGAAAGCTGTCGAGGGCGGCGCCACCTCCGCTGAACAGGATAGTGACACGAGTCAGAGCATTGGTAAGACAAGATTGTAAACAACCCCCTTTTTTTCCTACTAAATGATATATGGATATGCTAGAGTAAACATGTCTTTTAATATCTCTCTCTTTCTTTAAAAAGCTGAACTTCTAGCCAATCACCACCACCTACTGCCGCCTTGGCTCCTGCTGTTCCTGTCACTCCGTAGGAGTAACAAACCTCTCTGTCGACTCTTTACCGGTTTTAAGAAAATAGCCCTGGATCAGGTCTGTGTTTGTGTTTAAACAACGATTCTATTTTTCTTTTATGGGGCCGTGGGAAGTTGATAAATTTTCAAGGCTCCTTCTAACTAGGTTATCTCTTTTCGCACATTTAAAAATAAACAAACCATTTTTTTTTTTTTAGGTAAAGAGGGGCTCTGTGGTCCGTGATGTCCAGCAGTACATTTTGAGCCGACTTGAGAAAGAGCCGGCCTTAAGGAGACACCTCACCAGGGAGACAGCGCCGTCACTCAATATGCTCCACATCAAGTCACATGGATGTCTGTTGTACGTCGAAGCCGTGCTGGATGGAGTTTCAGACGGATCCGTTCTTCTTCGGGACATACCGGAGATCCCTGGAACACTCAATGGTCTCTACCTATGGCTATGCCAGCGCCTCTTTACACGACGGGGATGGATTAAAGTAAGTTTTTTTTTGGACGTAAGCCCAGTTCAAGCCGGAACCAATCAGACAAATGATGTTTCTTATTTGTTTGTATATTTAGGTTCAGCCATTATTAGCTCTTTTGCTGGCTGCACGTCGACCAACCACTCAGGAAGAGCTGTACAGGGCAGCTCAGACGCTGGATGCCCGGATGACCAAATCCGAGTACCGGAAGCGGATGCAAATGCTCCGGAAACTGTTGGTTTCTGTTCCAGTTGATGGAAGGGATGGATCCTCCTATGGATGGACCTTGTTTCACAGCAGTTTTGGAGAGTGGCTATCGGATGTGAAGCACTGTACGCAGAGGTTCCTCGTTAAAAGTGCGGAAGGTCACGCACGATGGGCCGTCACCCTAGCCGCTCTTGGAGAAAGTATGGATAAACGTGATGTGGAAGATTTGACTTTCCATTTGGGGCGGATGCAGCCGCAAGGAAAGCTGGAAGCGTGGCATCTACCTCTGTGGCTCCTTTGGACCAAAGCACCACTGCCGGATACGACAGAACTTCAAGTGATGGTTAGCAGTCTTGGAGCGGCCGTTGTGGCCGCATCTCAGATGGAACTCAGTCCTGATATGGAAGAAGAAGAAAAACTTCCATTAGATGGATCTCAAGAGCCGGAACTCAGGGTTAAAGGTAATAATGATAAGTTTTCTCACGATGACAATATCTCTGAGAATTTTTTTTTTTTGTTGTGTGGTTTAACGAGGACCCCCAAGAGCGAATCTAAATTGACAAGGAATTTTTTTTTTCTTAGACCCGTTAGCTAAATAATTGTGTGTTTGCTACAATAGAAACTTTGTGAGAAAAAAAAAATGAGGTGTGAAATGAAAGTTAAATAACTATTAAATGTTTTTCTTTAGAAGAAGAGGTGAAAGCGGATCCGGTCTCACCCATCGCAACGGAAGAGAGCATCCGAGATTGTGAATCTAGTCTAAAATCCACTGCCGATGATGAAGAAGAAGAAGATCAAGAAGTATCCGCCCCCACTGCCGCCTCCGTTGTTGAGCGCCGGAATAGCATCCGACTCCTCCGACCCCGTGATTACTCTTTGAATGAATCCGATGATCCGGAGCAGACCCTATTTTACGCCGCTCAGATGGGCTATACCTCAGCTGTCAGCCGGCTTTGCACTCGTTACCGCTCTTCAATCAGCTCTGCCGCTCTCCGGCACGCCCTATCCATTGCGGCCCGTCAGGGCCATGCAGCTCTAGTCTCGATCCTGCTGGAAGCAGGAGCTGATCCGGATGTGGCCGATTCTGAGGGTTGGACGCCCTTAAGAGCTTCAGCTTGGGGTGGACACGCTTCTACTGTCCAAGTTCTACTGGAACGCGGAGCTCAGGTGGATGCCTGCGACTCAGAAGGACGGACAGCCCTAAGAGCCGCTGCCTGGGCCGGCCATGAAGAAGTCGTCCGAGCTCTACTGAATGCAGGAGCTCAGGTGGATGGAGAGGACCGTCAAGGAAGGACTCCGCTCATAGCGGCCGCTTATATGGGCCACGCTGATATCGTGACAGCTCTGCTGGATGCTGGAGCCAAACCGGATCACGTTGATGGTGAAGGACGTACCGCCCTCTCGGTCGCTGTTTTAAGCGTGGCTTGCAGGATAAGCAATCCAGCTGGAGCTGGACGACGTCATTCAAGAGGGAAGAAGAATCCTGATGAGCAGCCGGATAAAGAAGACTCATCACTAGCTGGAACGTTATCTGGAACTCTTGAAGGAGATGATTACGAGTCTGTGGAAACGGTGACGATCCTTCTCGAGTATGGAGCTTGCGTGAATCATCAGGATAAGGAAGGAATGACTCCGCTCCTAGTAGCAGCCTTCGAAGGGCATAGGTAATAATGACTCACTTTCGTCGGCTTGACTCATCAACTTTTCTTCTCTCTTATCTGGCATCGTAAAAAAGTCCTTGGGTAGACTTGAAAACATTTCTTTTCATTAGTCTCCTGGGAAATTAAGAAAAAAAAGAAAACTTTTCTAAAATAGTGATTATAACTTTCAACTAATTTGTGACAGGATGATGTGCGAGCTGCTGTTAGAAGCTGAGGCAGACGTGGATCAGGCCGATTCCGGTGGGAGGACTCCTATCTTAGCAGCTGCTTCAATGGGTCACAGTCACATCGTCGAGCTGCTCCTCTTTTGGGGTTGCTACGTCGATAGCATCGATGCCGAAGGTCGTACCGTCCTCTCAGTTGCTGCCGCCCAGGTGATTTTTCATTATTATATCCTAATATGAATAATGGTTCCGCCTTATTATTCGAAGCGGAATGAGCTTTTATAACCGTGATTTGTTACCCTCAAGACTAATTTATTATATGGGTTCAGGGAAGCGTGGAGGTTGTGCGGAGGCTGCTGGATCGAGGTCTGGATGAAGCCCATCGAGACAATACAGGCTGGACCCCGCTTCATTACGCAGCTTATGAAGGACACCCCGTCGTTGTTGATCTCTTGATGGAAGTTGGAGCCCGACCGGATGCCGTTGATAATGATGGACGCACACCGATACTCTTGGCAGCCCAAGAAGGTCATACGATAGTCGTGGAGAAGCTCATTGCAGCCGGATCTGATGTGAACCAGACGAGTCTAGATGGGAAATCGCCGCTCCGTTCCGCCGCGCTGGAGTCACATCTACCCGTCCTGTCTGCTCTAATCCAGGCTGGAGCGGATGTCAGCTCTAAAGATGCTGACGGCCGGAGTACTCTATACCTTTTAGCCATTGAGAATAAAGTGGAGCCAGCCGAGATCATCTTGAAGGTATTGTAAAACTTCAATTAGGATCTTTTTTTTTCTTTTTTAGTGATCCTCCCTTGGGTCTCTTTCTTCGTTAACAGCTGGATATCGTCTTTTCCCTTTTTTACTTTCTTTAGGAAAAACTTTTCTTAAAAGTTAAGCTCTCTCGATTGTTTTTATAATAAAAAAAGGGGGAAAAGCTGGGAGGCCAGACAGTTTTTAGAGAGAAGTTACGCGTTGTCTCGAGTAATCCGCTCATGTCGTCACATAACTTTCTTTTTTTTTCTTTTCCTTTTTCCTTCCCACTGCATTATTCAAAAAGCTGTTTTTTGTATTTTAAACTTTCTTAGGCTGGGCATTACGATTTGGACAAGGATCGGGATTTAGAAGGACGGACACCCCTTCACATCGCATCCTGGCAGGGTAAATCCGAAATGGTGGAGCTCTTACTACGCTACGGAGCGGATGTCAACTCTGTGGATCGGGAACAGCGGACACCTCTGCAGAGCTCGGCCTGGCAGGGACATGAGAAGGTCGTTTGGCTGTTACTCAAGGCCGGCGCACGTTGTGATCAGCCTTGCGCTCAAGGAGCCACTCCTCTATCTATTGGTAAACCATTAACGCCCTTTTTCTAATCAAATTTTCTTCCTAATTTGTCAAAAGAGAGCCCACATAAGGCTTGAATTACGTAATTCAGGATCTCTTTTTTTATTTATCTATAGCCGCACAAGAGGGACATGAGGAAGTGGCGAGGCTATTGCTGGCCAGCGGAGCGGATCCTAACCGAGCAGATGGATGCGGTCGGACTGCGCTGAAAGTGAGTCAGCATTCAATGTCTTTTTTTTTCTACTTTCAGATTTCTAATTTATTATTATTTATTTATTTACAGTTGGCAATGAAAGGAGGACACAAGAAAGTAATCCAGCTGTTAGAGAATTGGACGTCCTCACTCGATTCCGCCTCTCATCCGGCTACAAACAATTCGCGATTATTGTTGTCCATGAACGGGAGTGACCTCCACAAGGATTACAGCACTGCGTCCACATTTGAGACGGGAGTGAGTCCTTTCAACAACTTATTTCTCAACCTCCCGCATTTAGGAAATATAAAAATAGTTGTCGTTTACCTTTTCATGAAAAAAGCTCTACCAGCTTTTTATATGTCGTAATCCAACATGTATGGAATGTTTTAACACCTCTTAAAAAGCAACTATTGCGCAGCTGTATTTTCCATTTTGGGTCGTAGATTTTTATGAGGGCCTCATCCATACCGTATAAGCTTCTCTTTTTTTACTCACTTCCTTTTTCATGACTTAACGGGAATTATTTATTATTTTACAGAGCGGCAAGTCGAGCAGCAATTTGACATCTTCTTCCACCCCTCGATCATCTTCACAACGGATTATCGAACTGAATCCCGTCAGCTGTTCTCAGCAGTCGCTGAGCTTCACACAACAGTTACAGAAGCACGCCGGAAGGCCTCGAGGGACTGCCGGACTCAACTTGCCTCTCTCCTCCCGGATCCTGACTCCCTTGAGCGAGCCTCAGAGTCCTCTCTACTCTTCTCCACCACCGCCTACTCCGCCCGGAAGCAATAACATGCTCATCATCACTGATCCACCCGTATGGCAACCCCTAAACGGGCATCGATCCTCTAAATTCAGCTTGCTACGCAATAAGGATCATCGATCCGACGGTGGCAGTAGTAACGGAAGTTGCGGCACTCCACCTCTTCCGCAGAGAACGTCGAGCGTCGATCCCGATCGACCGCCATCGTCTCCTTCCACTTCTTCCGTCCAGCGGCTCTTGGATAGCTTAAAGGGCGAACCGATGGTTTCGAGGCCGTCATCCGTCCCGCCGGCCCAAAGTAGTCACATGCAAATCATCTTAGGTAATGAGCTTTACTCCGTGAAAACAATTTGTTACGCTTCATTCATCTTTATTTAAATTTATTATCAGGACCGCCTTCTAAATCTCGCCGGAATGGATTCGGTCATCGTCCAGCATTACAGCAGTCTGTGAGCCGGGATTCCTCACATCACCAACATAACGGTGGCGGATTTAGTGGCCTTATGGCCGGCATCCGTAACAGCGCCCTCCTACACGGAAGTACCAAATTAAAGAACGCTCTTTGTAACGCCGTAGGCCGAGCTCCGGCCGGAGTCATCAAGAAGGAAACTCAGCTCTAAAGCAGCCAATTTATTACCATAGCAGCACTTCACGTCCTTCTTTTTTTTATCTCTCACTTTCATGTTTTTTTTTATATACGTTAATATAAAGCGGCCAAAGAGAAGACGCGGAGAAATTAGACCCTCACTCTTCGTTACGTATAATATTAGTTTAATTTGTGAGACTCGCTGGATGTTGTCTATTTCTTTTTTGGTGTGAGAAAATGTGTCACTCTCTTTTCTGTTGCGAGTAATGTTGTAATAACAATAAAACAGCCCCGATTTCTTTATGAATGCTTGTTTTTATTGACGAGCTCTAAAGGTTACTCTTTTTATTCTTTCTAAATTAGATTTTGACTCTTAGCAACCGTTTGACGGATTCCTTGTAATCGTTGATGGAATCGATAGTCTCGCCTGATAAACAACAATTTAAAAGAGTTAGAATAAGATATATGAAGTCTATATAGACACTCGGCTCATTACCTTCGTTGTGGAAACGCATTACGGCTTGAGCGTACCGCTCGATATCTTCCGGTTCCGCTTTATTACCGGGCATCTTATCCAATACCTTTTGCAAGGCTCGTTGCGAAGGACTACCTTCCCACACGTACTTCTCCATATCAGCCTCGATTTTCTCATTCTCCCACGGCTCCGTTTTCTTATTAAGAAAAAGGCGATTAGTTTACTTCATGCCAATATTTATAATGAGAAAAAGAAAAAGCAATTAAATATATACCCAAGACTCGCTGACCAGTACGTTGAGCAAGTACATGGCGTACTCTAAATTCTGTTTTCTCAGAGGACAACGTTCTGCTACGATTGTGAGAATTCCCGTTTTAGGATCGTAGCGATCTTTAACGAGCCGAAGCAGCTTATCTTTCGAGTGCTCGTTCAAAGGAAGCGCATCCAACTTGATCTATATAAAATGAAATATAAAAAATGTATAAATTTTGTTATAATACCGTTAGATAAATTAATATGGCTTTATACCTGAAGAGTGACGATCCTGGCTCGAACATCGCGAATAGTGGGAGATGAGTGACAATAATCTGAAGTAATAATTTGAACTGGAAAGAGTTTGTCAATTTTCTCTTCTGTATCCAAATTCTTAGGCCACTCGGTGCAAAATTCTGTATTAAAAAAGGGGATTTAGTTGTAAATTAGATTGAAATTTAGATGGGAAGGCTTACTTTTCAGGGCAGCACAGTGCCGTTCAATGGCGAGAGGTGTCAAGTGAAGGAAATTTGGGATTTTCATCAGCTCTGGGTTGGCAAACTTGCCAGGAGGAGTCACACCTGGTTTCACCCAACCCTGATACAGGGGAAGGGGTACGCTGGCTGGGTGAAAGACCCTTGCCGTTGGCCAGACCGAGGGCCAGTCTTGGTTCACTGACATCTTGTTGGTACGTGGAGGCAGCGTGGGAAGCCTGGGTCTGGGTGGACCCCTCATTCTTTGAGGACCTCTAGTCCTCTGCCTGCTTTTAAGAATGTCCAATGTCCTGAATTCTTCATCACCTGAAATTTTATAATAATGTGTGTTTTAGATGGTCACATGTGCTTTGAATGGTAGTAGAAGAAAAGGTAGAAAAAACGGTCAAATGTATTACCTCTTGGAGCGGATAAATTGCTGATTTTATCATCATTTTTGCTGGGGAAATTGGAGAAATTTCTACAGGTCACATAATACGAAAAATTAGGGGAATTTCCTTTAAATTTAATAATAGCAGAAAATGCAGACATCTTGAAAGGATTTTTTTAAACAACAGATCAGTGCTGCCATCTAGAGCTCGTTCAAAGACCTATCACGGCTTTACCGTGCGTGCCGCGATTTATGAGCCATCATACGTGGACCAAAATGAACGAAAATGCAAAACAAGATCCGCTCCTCGTATCGACCGGATGGGGCAGGCATTTTTTTTTCTGCGCTGTGTCGAATACGTTTAAGAATGATGTTAAATAAAATATAAAATAAATTAAAAACACGGGAGCCTACACGGCTACACTCGCTGCCCGAGTAGAACACGACACAATTTCTTTCTTAAAAAGACAAGAAAACATGTAAAGAAGCATTCCGACAGGCGTTGGAATCGATGCTGTCATATTATCAATCAGACCATAGTGAAAAAACACAAATTACCCAATACCCTAATAGTATTAAGAAAGTGGAAGAATGTGAGCTACTCTGATAAAATTAGAAAATTGACAGGTATGAGTTACATCTTTACGAAGGCAATATTTGAGACCACAATCATAACTTTCATAAGTGTTGCTGGTGGATCACGATGACTTGAGTGTCACAACACATGAGTGTACAGGGTATTAATGATGACAGGATTCATTTGATACATTGCTTGGTGACTGTGGTGTATGTCTGTATTCAGGCGCAGACTAAATTATAATAAATGCCTGTACCTCTATAAATAGTCAAAGAAGAATTAAGTTTTTGAAAGATAATGTAAAATGTAATACTATATGAATTTACCCAATGTTGCACAAATATAAGCTACTGCTGTCGGTAATATAATATAGTCTTATTAGACGCCAAGAAAAGTTTTGACGTGAGATGAGATTCCAATTTTTCCAAGTAAAACAGGAATTACAGAACAAACTAACAATAATTTGACACTTTTGATGGTTTTTGAAAGTTATTAGTTGATTACTTTTTTTTAAATTATAAAAAAACTAACTAAACTGAAAAAAAGAAAACTGAAAAACAATAACAAAGTTGTAATACATCAGTAGATGTCAACAACTTGAATTGTAGTACCACTACTATTGTGCCCGAGATCCATCCCTAAAAACATTAAACTCCCTCTGGCTATGCCGTGTGTATAACAGGTATAGCAGGTATAACGGGTATAGTGGGTAAAACGGGTATAGTAGGTACAACGCGTATAAGACGACCAGCGATATTTAGAGAGGGGATCATAGCTGAATTGGAATCCCATAGCAGCGCCTCTACAGTCAGCAGTTTCGGAAACAGCTGGGTGCCTACAATATACAGATGGTGCAAAGCACGGCCGCAAGGTGGCTACACGATTTATGACGACAAGAGTGAGCCCCTCTAAGGAATTATAGGCATCGACCAATCAGAAACAAGGGGAATAAAGGTTTTGAGACTCGCTCCAGAAAGGGGAGAGAAAAGAGAGAGAATAAGACGATGAAGAACCTCCGGTATCGAATAAATTCGATCCCATCCGGGATAAATAAATTGAATTCTTGGTGAAACATCAATATTCGAAAATATTCGAAAATATTTTTATTTAGCAATAATATTTCAAAACATAAAAAATAATTCTGAAAACTTTGTTTTTCAATAAAAAAATATTCACAAATATATCAACACTTTAAGCTGATTTTTGACGATTAAATATATTTTAACCATCTCCTTAAAACAATAATGCAGTTAAAATTTCCCTCTCAAAGACATATATATGTTACCTTCCTATCACTGTATTATCACAAACTCTCAAACTCGACATGGAATCCTCAACCACCCACGTGATCGAAATGAAACAAGAATTGGACAACGTTGTCGCTCGAATGCAATCTGATTTGACGGAATATGGAAAGTTAGCCGAGTGCAGCAATAAGCAAGAAAACGATTCCGATGCCGCCACCAATGTCGTTGGAAAGATGATAGAAACCAATGACGCAGCTCGAATCTACTGTAGTAAAATTCTTGGAAAAGCCCGGCTCTTGCTCCCCAAGAAAGAAGGAATGGAAGTCTTGTTGGACCAGAGCAGTGACTCAAGAAAGAGGAAGCGCGACGAGGAAGAAGAGCCCGAAAAGGACGAGAAACTAGTCATCGTAAAGGTGCACGTCCCCGCGGAAAAGATGCGCTTCGTTGTCGGAAAACAATTTTCTAATAAGAAGCGACTGGAAGAGAAGTACCGAATCCGAGTGCACATCCCGCAGAGAGGCGGAAAGGAAGTCGAATTGAAGGGTCCAGCTCACCGCGTAGCCGCAGCTAAAGAAGACATCCTTGTTAACCTGCCTGTCGACCAGAAGCACTTGGTGCCAAAAAAATTCATCGGATCGATCATCGGTCGGAGTGGACAGAAGGTCAATGAATTGCAGCGCCGTCACAGAGTCAAAATTGATGTCAAGTACGACAATGAAGTGAACATCTCAGGACCATTGGAACGTTGTGATGCAGCCTGGAAAGACGTAAGAGCAATCATTGACAGGTGCAAGAGGGATGAGGAAGACCGCCTACAAAGTGAGTGGTATTGAAAATGAACTGTATGCCTTTGTCTGATCTTTTTATACTTTTCGAATGAATGTTTTCAATATAAAAATTCAATGTTTGAAATTGTTTCGGTTTTAACTTTTAAATGAATTTTGAAAAAGAAAAAATATTTTTTTTTTATCTTTGGCTTTCACCATCCTTTTAGAAAAATTATTGATGATGTATTGAATGCCTTGGTTTGTTTTATGTTTGTTATTCTTACTGTGTTGTAATCAAGTTCTTCCTGAATCGGCCAAAACACGATACTAACCGGTAGCGGTTTACGACTAGGATATCAATCAACTAATTAGTTTCATTACGTAACTTATTATCTCAGAGCAAAGAGCTACTTTATAGAGCGCTGAATTTAAAGACTTTTTTTTTTATCCTGGTCGTATTATAATGAATTTAAAAAAAAAAGAATATGTGATGTGACCAATTTAAATGAAATTCTATTTCGCACGAGAAAACGTGATTTGTTTATCTTATTTTATAAATAAGTTCTACGCTAATGATTGTTGCAAGTATGGTTCCCGTGGTTATTATCTAAATATATCCGAGATGTTCCATGGTTTATAACAGTCTTCACATCTTATTGAAATGCCGATCAAAACGCACTTAAATCAACTCACTGATGATGATCAATCGAAGGAATTTAACGGAAACCAACTGAAAAAATGTGTTCTTTTCGATGAACGACAGACACTTAAGAATGAAAATTTCGATGAGTGCGCTATCTGCTTGAATGCCCCACAAGTTGACCCGTCATCTCCACTTTGTGGACACACATTTTGCTTTGAATGCCTCGTTCAGAGTGGCAAAATCAAGAAGGAATGTCCCACTTGCAAACAGGTAATCCCATTTATCTACCACAATGGTGGAAAAACGAGGTACGATCAGCCGATAGATCACGCTTGGGACTTGACGGAAGACGGACGAATGTTTAACATTCAAGTATCTTTAGTGATTTTACCTTTTTTTCAAAGTGCACTCAATGATGCGAAAGAAATTATCATTGACGATGGCAGGGTGTGGCTTACGCGAAGAAATTCCGCTCAGAGATATCGCATCGACCAAAAGTACTATCTGCCCCTAAAAGAATTGAAGGAGAGAAAGAAATGTCTCGTTATTCTCTTTGGGAAAGTAGTATTTCGTGGGCTTGGAGAGAAGTACATTGGGCACAGGTCATGGCCCCAGATTATGGACTTGATCGAACAAATTAACCACTTGAACAGCGAGATGAAACTGATGATCGCAAAAGAGTATAAGCATGCGGAAGAGCGAAGCGCGAAGAGCGAAGTCTATTCAGTATCCGCTAAAGAAAAGAAACGTGGAAAGGAATCCAAAATGGAAAGTGGATTGGCAGTGAAAAAGAGCGAAAAAAGAAAGAAAAAGAAAGGAAAAAGAAAGTGAATCATAAATGCTATATTGTATTGTTATTGAACCATGTGAAAAAATAATAATAATTCTCTCATATGTTCTCACGTATATTTTAAGTACTGTTTTTAATCAAATGCTTGTTGCATAATATGGCTCTCCCGTGCAAAGACATGGTAGACAATATCTTGAAGTGAAGGATTGAATGTGGCTAATACTTTTATAAACGTGATTTTCTATGCCTTGGACTGACGTAATCCCAATGGTGCAAAAAATATCAAAGGATGATATTACATACGGACTAGCCCGCTCTTCCTGCTATATTGCTGCTATTCGATGATTTAGGCTATGTTATGAAATCAATTTGTTACAACCAACTTGCTCAGTGCGCCAACATTCATGGTGTGTTCTCTAGTAGTGGTTTGAACATATTTATTTAAAACCATATTAGAGCCAAAAAGAAAAATAAAAATCTCTTTTTGTTTTTAAAGTTTCAGAACCCGCGTACAGTTGAAGTTCATTTTTTTTTTTGCCTCCCCTCTAATCAACTTTCACACCTAGATCTCTGCAGTCGATTTCGGTGTGGCCTATTCAATAAAGCCGAGTTTGAAGCACGAAAGCATAAAATGAACTGAAATAGGGTGCGTAAATTTCTTAGAGAAAGGGAAAAAAATCAGACGGTACGAATCTAAAATCATTCTTTTATGAAACCCCCCGATTCCAATTCGTCGACGAGACTCTTGTGTATTGACTCGGAAAGTTCTACCAGCTTCCTTATACATGGTACCTCCAGACATGTATGGTTCTACCGCATTAGGACTGCTTTTAAGGTCCTTACTATTTAGAGAGAAAAAAGAACTGGCTTGATTGAAATAATATTGACCACAAAAACGAGGCTTTGTACCGTTTTTTTCATGTTTTTCAAAGCGTAAAGGAAGTCACTCATGCAGAGCATAACTACAACTCTCCAAGTGAATTCGGTCTCTTGGACATCTCTTTGAGAAACGGTTTGTTTCTCGAGAGCCCTTGACTTTGCAGCACATATCAGCGCTTCAATGTCAGCACCAGTAAAGTTCTCTGTTAATAAGGCCAACTGCTGAAATTTTATCAAATTTGTGATTGTAAAAAGGCAACGTTAATTGCACGCATGATTATTAGTAGACTGCTTACAGAGAGATTCACATCATCGGAAAGGTAATTCTTTTCCCTTAATCGGGCAGTACGAATTTCCAAGATTTTGATTCGGCCCGACACGTTCGGCAAACTTAATTCTATTTGGACCTGTAAATCAACAAAAAAATATTGAACATTAGACTATATAGAAAAGAATGGATAAGAAAATGTTACAATACGAACAGGATAAAGCAATTCTTTATTGACCAGGTCTTTTCGATTGGTCAAACCGATAATCAGAATATTGTTGAGACTATCAATCATCGACAACAACTCTTTGAGTATGGTAGAATACTGCTTTGAGTGAAAAAAATCAATGTCGTCAATGATGATAACGTATAAACCGCTGCTGCGTCCAAACTAAAATAATAAAAAAAATTAAACAATTATAATAACAAATAATGACAACCACTAACAATTTTCTTTGAAAATTACCAGTTTTTCTTCTTCTTTAGCTTCAAAGAAAATTTCGCGTATACTTGAATGGGATTTCCCAAGATATCTTTCCGAGATATCACAAACAGTCAACAACTTGGGCTTGCGAGAATTCATCATTTTTGCGATCTGAACGGCCAGAATTGTTTTTCCCGTACCCGGCGCCCCACTGAGTAGAATGCCTTTAACGCGCTTGTAGCCTACCACAAAAAAAATTATTGATTGATTTAACTCCAGCTTATAAGGAAGAGAAGAAATAGTCTTGCTGGTGACGTACCGAGCGGTACCAGGAGTTCGGGTGGAACAATATGCGGTAAGAAAGCTTTACGGAAGATGGAATTGATCTGTCTATCCAATCCTGCGATTCCCATTTTCTGCCAATCCCAGTCTCTTATAATGATGGAATGATGATGACTGGCCATTTCTCTAAATATTAGATAGAAAGGGTCCATTTAGAACAATCATTTGATTAGAAAATAGTAGTATATTATATTACCCAGTGTATTGTCCGACCAAATTCAAACAAGATCCTTCGGCTTTGTTGAAAATGATCATTGCGTTGGGATTGCAGACGCCACTCTCGATTTGGCTAACTTCTACATCCTCTCCCCAACACATAGGAAAGACGATCACCCCTATTAATTAATAAACAATATATTTTTTTATTATTAAGAGATAATCAAAGAAAGTTCTACCTTCCATGCTCTTGACAACAAGAACGAGCGGTTTCTTATTCTCCTGAAAACCAAAGACGAATCGCTCACCGACCGAGATCATTCGGTTACGGAACTGATTCAGGAATTCAACAGCCATGTCGTCACTATCGTAGGGTTCCAACGTCGTCCTTCAATAGGTGCATAATATAATGATTGTAAAACTTGTGTTAATGGTTGTAAAATATATTAAATTAATAAGCATAAAATTACTTTTTCTTGTAGAATTCCGCCTCCAGTATGATGGTAGTTATGCTGGGCTGCTTTGTGTCAGCGACAAACGGGCAGACTTTGACGTCCTGGTCGAGGGAGAGGATGGCCCATTTGCGCTGCTGCTTGTTAAGCCAGATCGTACCAGCAGGCACCTCTTTGGATCTCTTGATTGGGAAGAAAAAAAGCTCCTCTGTGTTGAGGACTTTAACATACCTGTTAAAAGAAGGAGAGAAATCAATTAAGAATTCGCTAATTACAATTTTTAAATAATAAGGGTAAAAACTTTTTTCATTTACTTTACAGAGTTGTCAAAGTCCTTTGGACTCACGAAGGCGCAATTGGTCTGTGCTAGTTGGAGCATTGGGCATGCACCCACTTTCAATTTCTGAAAGAAAAAAAAATAAGGAATAGTACAAAATAGGCTACATATAAAAATAGAGATGATGAATACCTTGGCCCTCATAATTCAAGAAGAAACTCCTCTAATTTCTAGAAATGTAAGAGTGAACACTAAACACGTCGTCGGTCGAGGGCGTAGACGTTCTCAACGCGGATTCTTACTGTTAGTCAATTTCCAACGTGTTAAATAATCTCTATGGTATTTACCAATATTGATAGCACACTCACTGTATAAAGATTTGAGATTTCTATGAGAAGGACTATTCTCTGACGAATACAAAGAGCGACTAAACACTTGTACAGCGAGACAGAGAAATCGAGAGTAGTTGAGGGGGGCACGAAGACGATTGATGGACGTATTTCTATCGAATGTAGATGATTCACTGCGATAGGATCTTTATGGTTCTCTAGGGTGATGACCGATGAGATTTCATGAGCTCGACCTACAGGGTTAAGGAAAATTCAGTTTTGATGACCTTGCAGATTAATAAAAGTCTGCCATCTGGAGTACTATTACCGAGACTATTACTTCAATATTTATTTTGCCGAGTGAAAAGAGCGGTTGTGTATGGCATGTCGTTGAACACCACTTTAATTAAAGATTAATCAATCAATTAACTAACGAATTAAACATACAGCTATCTATTTAATTAACTAACTAATGAACCAACTAAATCGGCAATTAAACTACTAATGAATTAACTAAATCGGCAATTAAACTACTAAATATAATTAACTAAATCGGCAATTAAACCACTAATCAAATCCTAAACCATTAACGAAACAGCTAATCAAATACTAAACCATTACCTAATTACCTAACGAAACCGAAGTATTTTAATCAATCGATTAACTAAACAACTAAACGTATAGCTATACCACGAATTGAACGATTTAAAGAACTAATTAACTCCAATAAACCGATAAATTAAACTGGAAATTTATTTAATGAATCCAGTTATTAACTAATTATACCAGCAACTAAATAGTTAATTAAATCCTAAACCAGTAGCTAAACAGCTAATCAAATCTTAAACCAACAGCTAAACAATTAATCAAATCCGAAACCGAAAACTAAATAGCTAATCAAATTCTAAACCAACAAACTATTAACAACTATTATAAATACTAAACAAACAACGAAATCATCCTCTGAACCCGCTAAAAATTCTTTTGCGAGTGGGTGGAGCCACAGAGGGGTGTTTTGCAATGAAGAAGATGGCCTCGGCAAGCCTCGGGGTGGCTTGTTCAGTTTCGAAAGGGTTAAAAGGGTTGTTAAAGGTTTCAATTGATCAATTTTTGTTTTAGGTTTGTTGTTTGTTAAGCATTCCATTAGTTGTTTAGCTGTTGGTTTAGGATTTGATTAGCCATTTAATTTTGGGGTTAGGATTTCACTAGCTATTTAGTTACTGGATTAGAAATTGATAATTATTTAGAAGTTGGTTTAGTATATGATTAGATACATAGTGACTGGTTTAATTATTCAAAGAGTTAATGAAAAACATAGATTTTTCGGTTAAGCTATCCGTTTAGAGAGTTGATAAGTTATTTTAAACTCTTAGTTGGTGAATCATAGATATGTTTAGTTATTTAGTTAATCAATTAATTAAAAATGGTCAGTTAGCAATTAAAGTGGTGTTCAACGGCATGCCATAGGTTGTGCGCAAATTTTGATTGAATCTTCCGACACTATCGGAAAATCATAATAATTAAAAATAAGTCATTAAAACTGTTTAAAACAATATCATCATCATAAAATTTTCTTCGTGAAAAATCAGCGGGAGTCTAGAAACCTTTTTCTAAATCCGGAAATTATATTTCCATACTGCACTTAAGAAAACGTTGCGAGCACAACCTCATGTCTCCATATTCCTAAAAAAAAAAAAAATTAACTATCACACTATATACGAATAGAAGGTAAAATTTCGCTGATCATAACTCTTTTTAGTTTCGATCTAGGAATTGGTTCCATTTTAAAGCTTTTGATGTCAAGAGGTAGTCCATATTCATATTTTAAAAACAATAAGTTGGTTTTATACCGATTTTTCTCCATTTTTGTCTAGTTGTACGACTTGGAAACAGTTGAATATATCCCCTTTTGAAGATACAACTCCTTCAAGTGGAATCCAATTTAAGAAAAACATTTTGGAGAGTTTTCTTCAAATTTTAATATTCTGAAATCAGTGGCGAAGCCGGGAGGTCCTGAGGGCCATAGCCAATCCATTGACCAAGAAAAATGTATTTTTATTCAAATATACTGATATTTCATTACTTGAACGCGTTAAACTTTCTAAGAGAGATTGTAGAAAATACTTTGGCTAATCATTAGCTCAACGGCCATGAAACTTCCTTTTTTTAAGTGCAAAAAAAAAAATTACTGAAAGGTCCACTGTTAGGAATCCCTAGAATTTGCAAACACATAGTTACATAGTAGATTAATGGCTTTTTTTCATTTTACCAAGAAAAAGAGATAACCTTGCTGTGAAACTTGATTGCGATTAGAGTGCGACTGCTTATCCAGTAGGCTACCTGACGCAAATATCAGCTGAACCTTTCGATTCAAATTGAAAAAGAAGTTCTCCTTCGCCATCAGTGATCAGTCACTACATACGGTGGGCGCTGATCATTTCCTGCTCTTTTGACTGGTATTTAGCAAAGATCATGCCCCTAAAACCAAACAAAATCACATCTTGTTTCAAAAAGGTGCACGGTGACGAGGTAGAAAAATCTTGTGTTATACCGGTAGTTTATTGTTTAAATATAAATTCTTTGGCCCAATATTTAAAAAATATATCCAATCAACGCAATGTCACTCGTTTATATACTCAAAATCAAATGGCTACGACCTTGCTGAAAATGTAGACTAAAAGTTTTTTATTAAATGAATACAGTATGTGGATTTTATTTTGAATTTTAAAACAGCACATCAGCATCACCATCTAGAGATCGTTCAAGGACCAAGCAAATTGCTCTTACCATGCGCTCCTTGATTCATGGACTATCGTGCGTGAACATACAATAATGTAATAAATGTTAATAATTGTAAATCTTTGATGCAACTATCTCAAAACTTGTTGAGTTATTTCACGCAAAATTTCGCAAAATCCTGTGAAAATAAAAGTATGCGTTGATCTACAACTGATACAGCAAAAAAATCAGAGTGTGTTGGAATTACGTAAATTCCGATTGAATCTTGCGACACAATAGAGCTCCGTCAGAAAATTTTTTGACATTTGCTGAGAACTGGCAACTCTGAGATAGGCATCCCGTTTTTTTGAGTCTCCCATAAGAACTAATGCATTTTAGCCCCTTTTCAAGGAAGTGGAACTCTTCAGGATATTTTTTAAAAGGGTAGTTATGATTGGGCAAGTTACGGGGAATTTAACCCTCAATCGATAAGTATTTTTTCTAAAGTTTTATATTGAGTAAAACTTGAGATAATACTATTTTTTCTGGGGGACTTCCGCCGTAAACCACTGTATTAAAATAGAGACTAAAGAAGTGGAAAACGAAACGAACGAACGAGAGAAGTGGAAAAAAGAGGGGTAATGTCATTTACACGTACTCTTATGGCGTACACCTCTCGGGAAAATGTAAATATCTCGAGTTTTTATGAAAATAAATAAATTTAAAAATTCTTGATCGCTTGAGCATTGAATTCCCCATAACTAATGTGAACGTAACCATCCTTTAAAAAAATATCCTGAAGAGTTATACTTCCTTGAAAAGGGGCTAAAATGCATTAGCTCTTATGGGAGACTCAAAAAAACGAGATGCCTATCTCAGAGTTGCCAGTTCTCAGCAAATGTTAAAAAATTTTCTGACGGAGCTCTATTGGAAAACGAATAGTTAAAAATGTGTCGTTAAACTTTGTTACTTGACCGGCCGGCCTCGTAATAAAAATGCGCGTTGTACGTAGTCAAGGCTGAGACTCTGAGCTCTCTTTATATACGGAGGACAAAGCATCTCTCGCCAAAATTTGGTCAAGTGTTTTTGTAAGCTTCAATACTAATTCTATGATGATGAGATTGTAGCTGTGCGCTGCTAATAGTATCAATTTAGGCAGTTTCTGCAAGACTGATTGCATCAAAGCGAGGAAGTTATGCAGTCGTCACTTGGCTTCCTTTAATCTATTTCAATGCAGTTCTGCCTTCTAGAGTTATTCAAGAACCAAGCGTTTTTTAAAATGTGCGCTCCGTAAAATCATATTCGAACGATGAGAAATAAATCACAAATCGTGAATTCCTAATGAAACAATCGCACACTGGGCTAGTTTATTTCGCGTAATCATGATATAAGTAAAAATGTGTTGAACTGTTATTACTACTGATTGATGTATAAGGTTGAGAAACGGAAAATTCCGGTTTTTCCGAGTTGCGTATACGTTACATATCGATTGAATTTTGCGATACAATTATAAAAGCGTTACAGTGAAAAATGATTGATAAATTTACAATTGTGCGACTTTCTTTTGGAAACCGTCGAGCACGTCTCATTTGGAAGATAACTATTTCCGATGAAATACAATTCCAACCATCATTTCCGATACTAAAATGGCGAGCGAGGGCCATAATCATACAGAATGTTCTGAACTCTATACGATGACAGGACTCTGTGTTATGAACAGGATAAGCAAGAACTGAAAAGATGAAGACCGGTACTTATAAAAAAAAAAATAACACCAAATCATGGAGGAATGACGCAGTGAGGGACGTAACTTTTAACAGATTTAAGTGTGCGGTGTGCCCCAGTATTACTAATAAAAAATAAGGGTTTTAATATATTTAATAAATAAATATTTTAAAACATTTCTTGAAAAGAAACATTAAAAATTACACTTCATACTAAAATATGGCATTTAAATATATATAGTTTAACCACTTCTTCAACCTCACAATGCAGTTGTAGTTTCCCTCTTACATTGGTATATATAGATCCTTCCTATCTCTATATCATCACAACCTCTTAAGCTCAACATGGAATCCTCTACTATCAACTCAACCAACTTGAAACGAGAATTGGACACCGTTGTCGCTCTAATGGAAACCGATTTGATGGAATATGAGTTAGCGCTGCGCAGTAAGCAAGAAAACGATGCCGATGCCGCCACCAAGCTGGTTGGAAACATAAAAGAAACCACTGACGCAGCCCGTGTGTATTGCAGTAAAATTATCGGAAAAGCCCGACTCTTGCTCCCCAAGAAAGAAGGAACGGAAGCCTTGGTGGACAAGATCAGTGACTCAAGAAAGAGGAAGCGCGACGAGGAAGAAGAGCCCGAAAAGGACGAGAAACTAGTCATCGTCAAGGTGTACGTCCCCGCGGAAAAGATGGCTTTCGTGGCAGGAAAGTACTATTCAAATAAAGAGCGAGTAGAAAAGAAGTACCGAATCCGAGTGCATATCCCGCAGAAAGGCGGAAAGGAAGTCGAATTGAAGGGTCCAGCTCACCGCGTAGCCGCAGCTAAAGAAGACATCCTTGTTAACCTGCCTGTCGACCAGAAGCACTTGGTGCCAAAAAAATTCATCGGATCGATCATCGGTCGGAGTGGACAGAAGGTCAATGAATTGCAGCGCCGTCACAGAGTCAAAATTGATGTCAAGTACGACAATGAAGTGAACATCTCAGGACCATTGGAACGTTGTGATGCAGCCTGGAAAGATATTAGAGCAATCATTGACAGGTGCAAGAGGGATGAGGAAGACCGCCTACAAAGTGAGTGGTATTGAAAATGAACTGTATGTCTTTGTCTGATCTTTGTATACTTTTCGAATGAATGTTTTTAATAAAAAAAATCAATGTATGAAATTGTTTTGGTTTTAACTTTTAAATGAATCTTGAAAAAAAAAACATATTTTTTTTAAATCTTTGGCTTTGACCACGATTTTAGAAAAATTATTGATGATGTATTGAATGCCTTGATTTATTTTATGTTTGTTTTTCTTACTGTGTTGTAATCATGTTCTTTCTGAATCGACCAATAAAATTATACTTTTTTAACAAAAAAGAAAACAGTTGAAATTTATTCAGCTTTGAATGAAGCAAAGATCTGTTATTATTGATTGATATATTTAAAATTTGTACAAAGAATAAAGTTAAGCATGCAACGAGAAAGGTCCGGTTTTGTTTAAGTGGCGTACGCACATACCGATTGGATCTTGAGCCCCATAAGAATCCATGGCATTATCATTATATGTACTAAGCGGCATTATTACGTTGATTCGAAACAGTCTTTAATTTCGATCGAGGTATCGACTCCATTTATTCTTTGAAGTTAAGACGTAGTAAGAGAGTAAGTTGGTTTCATAACGACTTCTTCAGTTTTGTCTGGTTCTATCCGTTTTCTCTTAGAAACAGTCGAGTACATAGATACATCTCGAGAATGATTTCTGAAATCAGCTAGTAGCTGATGGAAAGTTTTAGTTTGTTCATTGATTTTTTGAAAAGGAAAAACGCGCAAAAAAACTATTCATTTTCGCAAGTCATTCTGTAGGGGAGAGCGGGGTTGTTTGGGTCAGGGGCTGTTTGGGTCAGTGGATTTTTGAGTGTCTTCCTCAATCTACAAAAAAATTCTTTTTTTACCCAATGTGTGTAACCATATGACACATTGGTGTAGCAAGTTTGGTAAAAAAGTAATCATTTTTGTTGAAGTTATTCAAAAAAATGCTGATTTCCGTAAATATTTTTTTCTTTTTTTGAAATTGACCATCAAATTTAGAATTTTTAAAATGTTCATTAATTTTTTTTACTGACACCATTTTAAAGCCCTTTCAATTTCCTTTCGAACTACATCTTTCTTTTTTTTCTATTGTTTCCTTGTTTCTTCACAATCAAAACAATAATGAAGTGTCTTTTTGTGGGGCTGTTTGGGCCAGTACTTTTTTCCGTGAAAAACAGCTGTTTTGGGCGGAGCCAACTAAGGAAACAAACTTTTAGCCTACTACTTTCGTTTTATGGAATTTTATATACTTTAACCCATTCAAAATCAGAAAATAATCATATTTTCAGAAAGAAAATTAAATTCTGAATCGATTGATATATTTAATTATCACTAAAGCTGATATATATAAAACCTATAGATTTTATTTTCACCTGACCCGTTCAGCCCCAAGGGTGGGGCTGGTTGGGCCAAAAAAGTGATTTCGCGAAACCATTTATATCAAAGCCATCTCTACACAAAAAAATACTTTAAAAATAATATTTAGAAAGAAGAATGAAATGGCTACAATATGGTACCAAGAAAACCAAGAACCTTTTCTTAGATAAGGAGAAATTTTAACTCAAACCACATTTTAACAATTGTGGCCCAAACAGCCCCGCTCTCCCCTATATTGAAACGAACAAACAAAAAACAAAAGGTAGGAAATCATTATAAAAATTAGAATTCTAAGAAACTAATTCGGATGAGATAAAACAGATTCCAACTTTTCCAACTTGGAGAGGAAGTAGTTGACTCGCTTATCCATATTTTTAAATTCAGTCATATCAACTATGTGCAATAGTTGCTTGATGCCAATGCAGGGTCGACGATTTCCAATTTCGTTGGTCAATTGGACAATTTGGCTCTCGGAAAAGGCGTCAGTCTTATTTAAAACAGTGACTAGGTGCTCAACGGTCGTAAGGTTAGGAACGTGGAGAACTGACGTGAAAGTGAAAGAGGGAAGAATGTTCGCCTTTTCCAGCTCTTGTCTATAATTTAAAAAAGAATGATTAACGATCAAATTTCATATTTATTAACCCCTTTAGAGTTTAGATAGCACATACTTGCGGCTAGAAGTACAGATGACAAGCAGTTTGTGGCCTTTCGGGGGCTCTTTATTGAGGAGCATCAAAAGAGTTTCAAGAACAGCTTTGGAATAGATAGGACCAATACGAGTATAGCCCAGAATGAGTTCGATATTATCGATAAAAATGCAGCTCAATTCAGAGGAGTAGGCGTGATCGAAAACCTATAGTTAAAAAAAATAAATAAATAAAAAATAGTACAAAAGGGAAAATGATAATTGTACTTGACGAATTTTGGCGCATTTTTCAGAATCGGACATGTCAATTATATTGATCGGGCTGCAAATCTGAATAAAAGGGAATTCCGAGATCTTAACCAACTGAGCGGCAATCGCTGTTTTACCCGCTCCATGTAGACCTTCCAGTAGCACAGAAACAAGTCCTTAAAATAATAATAATATTTAAAAAGGTAATAAATCAGAATTAGCATAGTTGAAAAACGAGTGGAAATATTACCTGAACCGCAGTGAGCTTCCTGAATAAGATTAAGACCGTCATCAAAAACGCTTTGAAATGGAGCTCCCCAAGATATGATGCCACCAGCAGACAGGTATGGCTCTAACCGCTCTATCGCATTAGAGATGCTACCAACGACCTGATTTAATAAAAAACACTAACAATTAAAACATAATCTTAGCATCCTCTAAAACAGAGAGATTTTACCTGTTTATTCCTGGTTTCCAAAGCGTGAATGAAGTCACTCCTGCAGTACTTCAATGTTTCCAAAACTTCCCGATCGACTACAACACGGAGAGTGTGCTCGCCGGTCTTTTGGATGGTTACTTTCGCGAGAGCCCTTGCCTGAGCAGCGCTTATCAGCCCTTGGATGTCTGCGCCGGTAAAGTTCTCTGTCAATTCGGCCAACTCCTAAAATATTTTTGAAACTTGTCATTTCATAAAATACCATTGAATTATACATCATATTCTTTAGCGGACTACGTACATAGAGATTCACATCAAAAGAAAGCCGGTTCTTTTCCATCATTCGGGCAGTGAGGATTTCCAAGATTTCGGCTCGGCACGACTTGTTCGGTAAACCCAATTCTATTTGAAGCTGAAAATCAACATAAAAATTAAAAATTTAAAGAGAAACGAATTTACAGGACAATGTTACCTCTATACGACCGGGATAAAGAAATGCTTTATCGACCAAGTATTTGCGATTGGTCCAGATAACTAGAATATTGTTGAGGCTGTCAATTTGTGACAAAAACTCGTTAAACACGGTAGAATATTGCTTCAAGCGAAAAAAATCAATGTCGTCCAAAATGAGTAAGTGTAAACCGCTGTCGTTTCCAAACTAAAGCATTAAAAATAAAAAAGTAAATAGTAAAACATAAAAATCACAAAATTTTGAATATTAAATTTCTTTAAAAATTTACCTCTTTTTCTTCCTCTTGAGCTTCGAAGAAAATTTCGCGGATACTTGCTTTGGATTCTCCAAGGTATCTTTTTGAGATGTCACAAGCATTAAAAAGCTTGGGCTTGCGAGAGTTCATCATTTTTGCAATCTGAACCGCCAGAATTGTTTTACCCGTGCCAGGCACCCCCTTGAGCAGAATCCCTTTGACGTGTTTGTAGCCTGCCAAAAAATAGATTAATTTGTACAGCTCCAGCCTATAAGGCAGAGAAGAAATAGACTTGTTGATGACGTACCGAGCGGCTCCAGAAGTTTGGGCGGTACAATACGCGGTAAGAAAGCCTGCCGGAAGATAGCATTGATCTGTCTATCCAACCCTCCGATTCCCATATTCTGCCAATCCCAGTCTCGTATAATTATGGAATGATCGGAAATTTCCCTAAAAAAAACGCTTTAAACCAATCATAGAGTAAAAAAAAACTGAAACACGTAATCATACCCAGTATATTTGCCGGCTAAATTCAAACAGGACCCTTCGGCTTTGTTGAAAATGATGATTGCATTGGGATTGCAGACGCCGCTGTCGATTTTGCTGACTGTAACATCCTCACAACCACATAAAGGGAACGCGATCACCCCTATTGAAAAAACAATTAACAATTACTAAACAATCCTTTTTTGAGATCGCTGAAAGTATTACCTTCCATGCTTTTGACAGTAAGAACGAGCGGTTTCTTTTTCTGAAAACCAAAGATGAATCGCTCACCGACCGAGATCATTCGGTTACGGAACTGCCCCAAAAATTCAAGAGACATGTGGTCGCTATCGTAGGGTGCCAACGTCTTCCTGCGTGAAATAATAAGAATATAATCGTGGTTAAACTATACGCATAGCATTCAATATTCAAAGGGTTAGTAGAATCTCTGGAGATGAGATGACGTCTTCTGAACACGAGAGCATAACGATACGGATAATCAGAGGGGTGAAAATGCAACGCGTCAATAAAAAAAAATTACTTTTTCTTGTAGAATTTCGCCTCCAGTTCGATGGTAGTTATGGTAGGCTGCTTTGTATCAGCGATAAACGGGCAGACATTGACATGCTGGTCGAGTGAGAGGGCAGCCCATTTGCGCTGCTGCTGGTTAAGCCAGATCGAACCAGTTGGCACTTCTTTCGATCTCTTGATTGAGAAGTCAAAAAGCCCCTCTGTAGTGAGGACTTTTACATATCTGTTTCAGGAAATCAATCATCAATCATAAAATAAACAAGGGTAAAACACATTTTTTTTTTACTTCACAGAGTTTGCGAAGTCCTTTGGACTCACGAAGGCGCAATTGGTCTGGGCGAGTTGGAGCGTTGTGCATGCACCCACTTTCACTTTCTGAAACGTAACAAGAAATAGTACAAAATAAATCTACAAATAGAATAGAAGAAGGGTCTCATACCTTGGCACTCATAATCAACGAAGAGACTCCGTCAGCTTCTATGATGAATAAGAGTGAGCACTAATACGGCGTCGGCCGAGGGCGTCGACGGATACTTACTGTAACAAAAGCTTGTTAGTCAATTTTTACGTGCCAAATAATCTCTTCAAATATTTACCGATATTAATAAAACACTCGCTTTAAGATTTGAGGCTATGAGAAGGACTATTCTCTGAACAACAAAAACAGACTGTAGAGAGAGAAAGACACAGAGTAATTGACAGAGATACAAAGACGATCGATGGACGTATTTTATCAAATGTAAATGATTCACAGCGATGAGATCCCTGGGGATGGCATAGGGATAATCTCTAGAGAAAATTCAGCGTTGATGGCCTTTGTAAATTAAATAATAATCTCAACACTCACGCAGTAACGCTTTTCTTTTCAAACCAAAACGCGTTCAAAGCAGGATCAGTTTTTATGATAAAGCCGGTAGAGCAAAGTCTGGTAAAATGAAAGTCTGCCATTTGGACTATTATTACCACTCACAGAAATGTTACTTAGATTTTAGATTTTACCGAACTTAAGAAAAAGGTTTTAGAGAGTTTTCTTCAAATTTAAATATTCTGAAAATCATTGGCGTAGCCAGGGGTCCTGAGGGCCTTAGCCAATCCATTGACCAAGAAAAATGTATTTTTTTATTCAAATAAACCTAAATTTCAAAAATTACTTGAACGCGTAAAACTTTCTAGGAAAGATTATGGAAAATACTTAATGGCTAATCATTAGCCCAACGACCATGAAACTTCCTTTTTTATAAGTGCAAAAAACACTGAAAAGGTCTACCATTAGGAGTACCTAGAATTTTAAAACACAAGTTAGATAGTAGATTCATGGCTTTTTTTTCATTTTACCAAAAAAAGAGATAACCTTGCATTGAAACTTGATTGTCATTAGAGTGCGACCGCTTATCCCGTAGGCTACCTGACGCTAATGTAAGCTAAACTGTTTATTCAAATTTTAAAAAGAAGTTCGCCAGTCAGCGCATGCGGTGGGCGCTGATCCTTTCCTGCTCCCTTGATTGATATTTGAGCAAAGATCATCATGCCCATAAAACCAAACAAAATCACGCCTTGTTTCAAAAAGGCGCGTGATGAAAAGATCGAAAAATCTTATGTTATACCGATAGTTTATAGTTAAATAAGAAATTATTTGCCCAAAGAAAAAAATCCAATCAGGCAATGTCTTTCACTTACATACTCAAAGTATTGGCTATGCCTTTGTTGAAAATGTAGACTAAAAGGTATTTTTTATGAATTTGTGGATTTTATTTTGAATTTGAAAACAGCACATCACCGTCACCATCTAGAGATCATTCAAGGACCAAACATATTGGTTTTACTGTGCGCTCCTTGATTCATGGACGATCGTGCGTAAATATACAATAATGTGAGGGCAAATAATCGTAAATCTTTGATACAACAATCTAAAAATGTGTTGGCTGATTTTGCAAAATCATGCGCAGATAAAAGTATGCGTTGATCTACAACTGATGTCGAGCGAAAAAATCAGGTTTTGTTGGAATTGCGTAAATTCCGATTGAATCTTGCGACATAAACAGAAAAGCGAAAATAGTAAAAAATCTGTCGTTAAACTTTGTTACTTGACCTGCCGGCCTCGAAAAAAAACCTAATTAATGAGTGCACCTCGCGTAAGCCGTCAATAAATAACTTCCGCAGAACGATGCAGTGTTTTCAGAGCTTCCTGATCGAATATAACTATTAGTATGAACAAACTATAATGAGTTAAGTTAAGAATTTTATTTAAATTTAATAAATGTTATGAATGAAGACAACATGGAAGTAGTTTGGTTTATAAACAGCAAACCAGTTCAAAAGTTCTGCCTTCTAGAGCTCTTAAAAGAACCAAGCGTATTTTAAAATGTGCGCTCCGTAAAATCATATGAACGATCGTGCGAAATAAATCGCAAATCGTGAATTCCTAATGAAACAATAATTGCAACATGGGTTAGTTTAATTCGCACAATCATGATTTAAGTAAAAAATGTGTTGAACTTTTGTTACTGATTGATGTATAAGGTTGAGAAATGAGAAACGGAAAAATTCAGGTTTTTTCGAGTTGCGTATACGTACATATCGATTGAATCTTGCGATACAATTGTAAAAGCGTTACAGTGAAAAATGATTGATACATTTACAATTGTATTATAAAAAATCAACGGATGACTGTAAAACGTTTTTATAAATCTAAAATATTTAATTCATCAGTAAAGATAGACGATCTAGCACGTCCCATTTGAAAGATAACTATTTCCGATGGAATACAATTCCAACCATTTTCGATGCTAAATTAGGCGAAGTGAGAGCCATAATCATGCAGAGAGTCCTGAACTCTGTACTATGACAGGACTCAGTATTATAAACAGGATAAGCAAGAACTGAAAAGATGAATACTTATACAAAAATTTACACTAAATCATGGAGGAATGATGCATTGAGGGACGTAACTTTCAACAGATTTAAAGTGCGCTCCGGTATTACCAATTAAAAATAAGGGTTTTAATATATTTAATAAATATATATTTTAGAACTTTCCTTGACAAAAACATTCACAATTATATCGACACTTCAAACTATGAGATATGGCATTTAAAAATATTTTAACCACTTTCTCAACCTCACAATGCAGTTGTAATTTCCCTCTTAAATTGGTATATTTACATCCTTCTTATCTCTATATATAATCACAACCTCTTAAGCTCAACATGGAATCCTTAACTATCAACTCAACCAACATGAAACACGAATTGGACACCGTTGTCGCTCTAATGGAAGCTGATTTGATGCAATATGAGTTAGCGATGTGCAGTAAGCAAGAAAACGATGCCGATGCCGCCACTTATGCCGATGCAGCCACCATGCTGGTTGTAAACATAAAAGAAACCACTGACGCAGCCAAAATCTACTGTAGTAAAATTCTCAGAAAAGCCAGGCTCTTGCTCCCCAAGAAAGAAGGAATGGAAGTCTTGTTGGACCAGAGCAGTGATTCAAGAAAGAGGAAGCGCGACGAGGAAGAAGAGCCCGAAAAGGACGAGAAACTAGTCATCGTCAAGGTGCACGTCCCCGCGGAAAAGATGGCTTTCGTGGCAGGAAAGTACTATTCAAATAAGGAGCGACTGGAAAAGAAGTACAGAATCCGAGTGCACATTCCGCAGAGAGGCGGAGAGGAGGTCGAATTAAAGGGTCCAGCTCACCGCGTAGCCGCAGCTAAAGAAGACATCCTTGTTAGCCTGCCTGTCGACCAGAAGCACCTGGTGCCAAAAAAATTCATCGGATCGATCATCGGTCGGAGTGGACAGAAGGTCAATGAATTGCAGCGCCGTCACAGAGTCAAAATTGATGTCAAGTACGACAATGAAGTGAACATCTCAGGACCATTGGAACGTTGTAATGCAGCCTGGAAAGACATTAGAGCAATCATAGACAGGTGCAAGAGGGATGAGGAAGACCGCCTACGAAGTGAGTGGTATTGAAAATGAACTGTAAATCTTTATTGTCTGGTCTTTGTATACTTTTTGAATGAATAAGAAACTGTTTTCAATAAAAAAAAAATTATGTATAAAATTGTTTTGGTTTTAACTTTGAAATGTATCTTGAAAAAAAACAACATTTATTTGTTTTGGTATCGTTGGCTTTGACCACGGAATGGTCTTAAAAAATATTGATGATGTATTGAATGCCTTGGTTTATTCTATGTTTGTTTTTCTTATTATGTTGTGATTATGTTCTTTCTGAATCGACGAATAAAATTACACTTTTGAAAAATTTCAAACTAACTTATTTACGGGAATTTTAATAATAATTGAGACAAAAAATGGTTTTGATATATTGAGCGTTGAATGAAAAAAAATCGTGTTCTTAGTTAACATTATGTGTTGTTCTGTTATATTTGATTCACGACTTGGTATAAAGTTGAGAAACGTAAAAAAAGTCCGGTTTGTCCAAGTTGCTACGCACTGTACATACCGATCTGATCTCGAGATACAATTGTAAAAGCGTTACAGTGAAAAATGATTGATAAACGTTGTATTCCTGAAAATCAGCGGGTATCTTTAATCTAAAATATATTTATTCATCAATAAAATTTCAGCACATTTAAAAACAAGAAAGATAAGAAATGATAAGCACAATATCTCATGTCTCCACATCCCTGGAAAATCCTGAATTATCAACACCATAAGAATCCGAGGTATTATTACGTTGATTCGAAACAATCTTCAATTTCGGTCGAGGTATCGGCTCCATTTTAAAGTCTTTGATGTCAAGAGGTAGTCCATTAATATTTTTAAGAGAGTAAGCTGGTTTTATAACGACTTCTTCTTCAGTTTTGTCTGGTTCTGCGTCTTTCTCTTGGAAACATTCTAGGACATCCCATTTGGAAGATAACCATTTCCGATGGAATACAATTCTAGCCATCTCCGATACTAAAATGTGCGAAGCGAGGGCTATAATCATGCAGAGCGTCCTGAACGGAAAGAGTTGACCCAATTCTGCATTATAAAAAGGATAAGCCAGAACTGGTTTGAATCCCATCAAAGGTTCTCCACCTACACAGTTTTTAAAAAGTTAATTCAAAATATTATTACAATTTATTACGAGGTATATTACCAATGACTCTAAAGATGAAGCCCATAATAAAGCTAGCAAGGCACCCATAAGAATTGCAGTGCTCTTTCCAGTAGATGACGAGCAGTAGCTGAGGAAACAGGAGAACATAAACCAAATCCGAGCTCATGTAACTGATAAAAGATTACAATAATCGGTTTAATTCAATTCTTTAGAGGTGTAATAATAAAAAACTTACAATAATCCATAAATGGAGTCGACAGTAAGGGCCATTAGAGAGGACAATATAGTCACGATGACGATCGCTACCCACATGACCCGTACGACATGTTTCTCCGACGCCTTTTTAAAAGTTAAATATTATTTATAAAAATAAACTTTCCAAATTAAATATTTATACTTTTGGCACGAAAATGGCCTGGTAAATATTGCGTGCAAACATTGAACTTGACGACAAAATTGATGAATCTGCAGAGGACATAACAGCTGCCGAAACGGCACCAAGACCGATGAAAGACACCCACTGTGATTTACATAAATAATTTAAAATCTTTGATGAGACGGTAGTAAAATAAGATTATAAAAACCGCAGGTGTAAGGTACTGAAGAACAAGAGGCAAGATCATCTTGCCATGCTCCTCCACCGTTACGTTAAGTGTCCCGTTCGTTGCTGTATCCCAATCTGTAAATAATATTATTCAAAAACTATTAACTTTTACGAACTATAATCAATCGATTCTTCATTCAATGACCTGTAGCACGGGCAATAACACCCAAGAAAATAGGCGGGCCCGCTAAAAGGAAAGCACCAACTCCGGCTGCATAGGAAATAGCCTGGGCCTGAACTGCTGTCTTACAAGCAAGCACTCTTTGGAAGTAAACCTGAGTAAACAAAGCAGAATCGTTACGATACAATCCTTACCTTCCGCTCTCCTTTACCCTCTTTTTTTTCTTTCATTCAATCATTCATCACTGCATCACAACCTGCCAGGGGATTCCTCCAATGATGAGCAACAAGTAGTTCTCGATGTATACGCCGATATTATGGGGCTCGATGACTCCTTCCCAAGAACCAGGAGTTGAAAGGATTTTTCTATCCACGGTTGGATGGTTCCAAGCAAAAGGAATACATAAAACCTTTTGAAATGTACATCCTTTTGTTAGTTTTCTATATATCCTGTGTCCTCATTTCTCTCAAAAGGTTATACCAATCCGAATGCAATACAAAAGAGCTGAACGACATCAGTGTAAGCCACACTATACAGCCCACCGAAAAGAGTGTAGAGCATAGCGACTGCCGCACTGATACAAATCGCAGCAGTATTATCCAGCCCTAGAATGACTGTCAAAGTAGATCCTAATGCAGAGAGAATAGCAGAAGTCCAGAGGATCTCTCCGCAGAGAGCGGGGAGGAATAAGATCCCTCCGATCCTGGCACCGTACTTTTCTTGGAATGGATCCAACATGGTCGTGTAGCCGGCCTTTCTCATCGGTTTAGCAAAGAATAATCCAGCTGAAATTACCATAAAAGGAGATCCTTAATATTGTTATCTAATGCAATTATAGATTATACAATTACCAATAATAAGACTTAAAGAGTAACCGAAAGGAGCTTGGCTCCAAACGACTCCCGAAGAGTAGGCCGCTTCTGCTGAACCTATTACGTATCCACCACCAACCCACGTAGCTATTCCAACGCGGGAAAAACCCGGTTATTATAATGTCGTAATAACAGCTTATGAAATAAATTTTACCGGTCATAGTTAGAATCCCAACAAACGTTCCCATCTCTCTTCCGGCGAGCATTGCGTTCTCTGTCCCGCTGGTACTCTTATTATTATTACGTCGTCTCCAACCGGCCCATATTCCCACTCCAAGGATCACGAAGTAAAATAGGATGATGGACACTAAGCCGCCTATGTTCACCTCCATTGTGGTGCAACTGCCGTCTAGCACTGATTTTGGTATACAAGTATTTTTTTTTCTTAAAATGTATTGAAAGGATGCAAGTTTTACGACGAGACACGTTCCATTTGGTAACGGTTTTTAACCTTTTTCTCTCTCTCTTTTTATCGATACACTGGAATCAAGTTTTCTACTGCACACCTGCGAAATATTCCAACTATGCGAAAGAGACGGTCGGGAGCAACTGCCGTTCTATAAAGAATATATATATGAACAACCTGTGTCGTGAAACAGCCTCAAGCAGTACAAGAGAGAGGAAGAACCTTGGTATATAAGACATGACCTTCCGTTTATTCATCAATAGGCAGTGGCGCAATATTATCAGAGGAAGTAATAGTAAACTGTGCTACAAGCTCGCTTGTTAATTTCAAATAGAAATCAGGATCTTCGGGCTGGTAATCTTCATAAGTATAACTGGAATAAGAGAACGGAATGGCTGGTTCAATTTGGGTACCCTCGTGCCATTCGTTAAATGAAGTGATGGAGATCAGGGCCGGACGAGTTTGAAGGGCAGTATTCCAACCGATCCGGAAATACTTGCCGTTCCGTCGAAGTCGAATATTTTTACTATTCCAAGGACGTACTCGAGTATCTACGTAACCGGGACCGACGGATGGAACGAAGAGTAGACCGTTCTTGCGCGCAAAATTAGAAAGGCTCTTCCAGTTCTTCCAGGAGCTGCCGAAGGTGAAATCGTTGGCGGCAAAGTAGGTGTAAAAGCCGTCGAAACCGCCGCTTAGTACGTCTTGCCTGTAAATAAATAAATATAAAATATGATAAGTGATTCAGAATAAACATGTATAAAAGAATAATCGTATAACGGTTTAAGATTTGTGCGAAAATTATACAGCTACAGATCATTGAATTATGCATGAGTTGTGTAATAAAGTTTAAATAAAATAAATTTATATTTTTGATCGACTTTTCGACGATAACATACTTAGCAATGATTTTTAAAACGTGGTCTCTTTTCCGATACATTAAAATAAGTATAACACACAATAAGAATGAGTGGGAGAATTACAAATACAATTAAAAGTTTGATTGAACGGTTGCAACTTGCAATCGGTATTTCATTTAAGTAAAAAAATTTCTTTCATTACCAGTAGAAGCAAAACTTGTTGTATATTATATGAGCAGAAAAAAACTACAGTTTTAAAACAGGCATTTCTCTTCAACCAAGAGCGGAAAAAAGGAATACGCTCGGGACTCAACCATGTCGCAACAAATGGCCGAATACCTACGGCCGTCACACCCACATATCAGCTTTGATCTTTGGAGCGGACTATCATTATGTAGCCTAAAAGCGGCTGTGGGTTATTCATACATAAATTTCTATTCGATTCTTGTGCTAGTATTAGAGAAAGCTTTTTGGGATAAAAATAAAATAAATTTTTTTTTTACTTTTAGAATTTATGCATTTAATTACTTTTTAAATTTTGAACACATCGGGCGGGATGTTTTTCAAACATAAGGGGAATCATATAATTCTGCCATTCTGGTATAATAATGAATATATATATTTTAAAAGTTCAGAGCTTCCAATTAAGGAAACTTATTTATGGCAAGCCAGCAAAAAGAATTTACAAACATATGCAAATGAAAAGAGATTGAGCGAAAAGTGCAAATTACTTGTGCCGCAGTTCGACGACCAGACCGAGAAAAATTCCATCCAGTTCAGTGTTTCTGACGGTATGTTTCCCGTTCCGACGGAGAAGAGTGCTCCAACTATTAGGCGAATTCAGATACGAGTCGTAGATGTAGAACACGGGTAGAGGCTTGCTCGCTACAGATTTTGATAGCTTGTAAGTTGAAGGATGATTTCCGTATTTGTTTATGATGTACTCCAAATTCTTTCTCATATTCTCCGGATTCCTCCCTTTGTAGGGCTCGATATGAAAGGCGATTTTGACGCTATAGTTCATCGCCGTGTCTAGAAGAAGCGGAAAGAGTTTATCAAAAGGTTCTCCCTCTCTATCCGCTTCATCTGGTGGATACCAAGAGACGGCCAAGACGCCTATTCCAGCGGCCTGGATCCACTCCATGTGCTGGGATACAACTGCAGGACTTTTTGAGCTGTAACAGCCCAATTGAGGGTAGAAATTGGCCCCAACATCTTCAGGAGGTTGATGTCTGCCAGTTGGGCGAACAGCTTTATCATTTTTGTCCCAGTTGGGTAGATATCTATGATTCCAATGAAAGTACTCTGAGTTGTATTCAGGATTTCCATACCACGGGTAGTAAAATATATGGACTTTGGGGTTCACTGGGTAGGTGTTAGCTGAACTGTTAATACTGACAGCTGATTGAATAAATAGTTTGTCACTTGACACATTTTTTAGAGGTTGATTTATGATGGGATTTGATCGGACAGGAGGTGCTGATTGAATAGGTTCCTTGAAGAAGATGTAACGAGCACTGAAAAACACTACTGCAGCCGTAATTAAGAACATCACAGAGAAAAATGTGCGTTTGAATAATAAATAACAGTTTCTTATGGGTATCATTGTGCTTAGTTCATTGTAAATGTTCGATGAACAAGTAATTTGGGAATTCACTAATCACTGTAAAATAATTCGCGGTCACAGCGGTTACATTTTCCGAAGGTAAACAATAGCAGACGGCCACGTATTTACAATCATGCTCAAACGCCATCTAACGCTTATTTTTACAACTACATGGCATTAAAAGTTAAAACCGCTACTTTTCCCCCTATTTTTTACCATCACGAATCACGATAAGAAAAAAGAGGCTGCAATTGTGGTTTTCTGTGAGAACAATAAGAAGCTGACGATTGTAATAAGATTTCCCATCGTGACTTTTTGGAACAAAAGGACATCAAACCTTAAAAAAAAAGAATCAAAACGCCGGCTTGGCATTCCAAGATTCGTCTGCTTATTCTGCTAGTAGTTAGGTTGCTTGACTGCTCGTCGTGATTTCTCGTTATTTGACGTACGTCTTGCGTGAGTCGTGTCACGATTTTCCAATACCTTGTCTGTATTACGACTCAATTCTCTTTCAAAAAATTTTATGAGAAAAGCATTACAATAATGCAGTTTGAGGTTACCAGTGATTTTATTTTCCGAAGCGTCTTTGCCTTCTTATGGGCCGAGTTTCTGTGGGAAGTTTATCTGTCATATCGCCAGGTATTTCGCATTATCAACTTGATAAACCCAAAGTTATTTCGTAATCACTCTAATTTTTCTCCTTATTTTTCAGCATCAAGTTTTTAAGAATAGTAGCAAGCCTCCAAAAGAGCTTGAAGAGCATTTCAATGAGGAGACCTTTCAGAAAGCTCGGCTCTATGGACTGGACAAGAGTGGTTACAGCATGGTCCACAGCATTTTCAGCCAGACAACAGCTTCAGTAATTATAAAATTACATTTTTACTGAACACCTCAATAACATTTCATATTTTAAAAATAGGTTCTGATGCTCCTGAATGGTCATGCATTGTTTTGGAACCTTTCTGGAGTTGTGCTCACTCAGCTGAAGCTATCGCCTGACAGTGAAATATGGAGGAGCTTGGTTTTCACATCTATTCTGAGCACTTTCAGCACCCTTATAGAACTGCCATTTTCAGTTTATTACACTTTTTGGCTTGAGGAGCGTCACGGATTCAACAAACAGGTTTGCTACAATGCTGCTCTTATTTTTAATTATTTAAACTAATATTCCTTTATTTTTATAGACTGCCGGTTTCTTTGTCAAGGACACTATCAAGAAATTCGTCATCGGACAAGTGATTAGCTTACCACTTGTAGCCGCCGTGATTTTCATCGTCCAGCAAGGCGGAGAATACTTCTTTTTCTATCTTTGGCTCTTTGTGACCCTCGTCATCGTTCTTCTGATGACTGTCTATCCGGACTATATCGCACCTCTCTTCGATAAATACAGCCCGCTTCCCGAAGGAGAACTCAAGTCAAATATTGAGAAGTTGGCCGCTTCCATTGAATTTCCGTTGAAAAAGCTCTACGTCGTTGAAGGTATTTCAATCAAAATTTTATTTTCTTTCTTTATTATCTAATTACCTTTTATATTAAAAGGTTCCAAGCGTTCTTCGCACAGCAACGCCTATTTTTATGGCTTCTTCAAGAACAAGCGAATCGTTCTCTTTGATACTCTCATCGAAGGTTACGTCAAGGAAGAGACTCCCGCTGGTAGTCCACCCAAACCCCCTAAAGGCTGCAACAACAAGGAGATCCTGGCTGTTCTAGGACACGAACTTGGCCACTGGAAGTTGAACCACGTCACCAAGAACATCGTCATCAGCGAGCTCAACATCCTCTTCATGTTTTTGGTCTTCAATCTGCTGTTCCAGTACAAGCCTCTCTACGACGCTTTTGGTTTCCACGATAGCCAACCTATCTTCATCGGTCTTTACATCGTTACTTCTTACGTCTTCTCTCCTTATAACGCCGTTCTGTCCTTCTTGACGACTCTTCTGAGCCGCCGATTCGAGTTCCAGGCGGATCGATTCGCCAAAGATCTTGGCCATGCCGTCTACCTCAAATCTTCCCTTGTTAAACTCAATTTGGATAATTTGGGTTTCCCCATTTATGACTGGCTTTATTCTAGCTGGCATCATTCCCACCCGACTCTTCTCCAACGGCTCAATGCTCTGGATAAGACGGAGTAATTGAAAAGCACAAACATTAACAGCGTATTTAACACGAAACTTTTTCCTTTCTTTTCATTTTTCTAAATGGAATGTGTATTTGAATCCTTTATATGTAAAGCTAGCTCTGCTCATATAATCGGGTTTTTCACCATTTCCAATCTAGTCCAGCATTTAAGACGAAGTTGTTTTCGTCACGAATGAAGGCCAATATGCAAAAAGGACTCAATACATCAAGTCTTTTCTTTTTTTGTGTACTTTTTTTTCTCAAATGATTATTTTAGCAAAAAAAAAAGGACGGAAAAAGGAATATAGGTGATTAAAAAAGAGAGAGAGAAATGCCCAGTTTCAGCATCACTATGGCGCCCGAACATTGTAAAGAGTAACATGTAAATGAAGATGGGACATTTGGGAGAATTTTGGTAATATAGTAGAGAGAGGACAGATTAGAATCGCGTGTGATTTTCCTGTATATAAAAGAGGCGAATGAAGAAAATTGTGTACAGCTCATGAAAGGCGACGGCCCTCTTTTAATTTTAGAATTTCCTGTTAACCAAAGCGGCTAGCATCTCCTGCTTGATGGCCTGCTCTTGAAGAGCAACGAGTAGAGGTGAATCCTTGGGGTTGTCGAAAGGCAAAAGGGCGAGAAGTGGCGGCTCGCGGTTGTCCAAATCGTCAACCGAGCCGAGGGCATCAATTATAGACGGTCCTAAATAATTTCAAAGTTATTTTTAAATGTCTTTTAAATTGATTTTTTATAAAATTATACCGCTTCCAGAGTCGGCGTCGACGATGATGACATCATCATTTACAGTTTGTGCGATGTTCTGTTGACCAGGAGTCGTTTGGATCTGAGTAGGGAGGAGGGTGACTGTCGGACCCTCTCCGGGCTTGTTATTGGCAACTTGGACTGTGACCGTCACGGAAGTACCGAGCGGGACGACGGCTGGAACAGAGAGCAAAAGCTGGACTTGCTGATTAGTATCTACGGTCTTCAGTGGTAACTGTTGAACTGGGTAAGCCTCCAAAAACTGGTGCTGATGATAAGCTCCTAGAGGAATGCCGTAAGGATCTAATGCGGAATAGGCTGATGGAAGGTAGATCTCTGAAAGTTTGCCAGGCTTCACTCTGTTTGCTGGAACTGGTCCGGCTGCAACCGATGCTATGAATAGCGCTAATACAATCTAACATACAAAGAAATAAGTTTTAAACTCTTTTTATGGGCACAAAGAAAGCGAGAGTGTAATTAATTGCAAAGAAAACTAGAAAGACGAGCTTTAAAAAATTGGTTGTTGAACCTCTTAATCCCTTAAAAGGAAAAGAGTCTAAAAATCTGCATTGGTTTTTTTTCCCTGAATGTCCTTGGTGTACAACACATTTTGATTGCGAACGATGATGAAGAGACATCCGTGTGATTCACATTCCGTCAAATTTGCTCAATCCTTTCCATCAACGAAGGTCAGGATCTCAAAAATATCAAATGGAATTCCAATAAAGCCAACTTAAAAACTGCTTCATCATTTGCTTAAAAAAAGATTTGCATCCACGCCCAATCGACCTCCAGTGGCCCTTAGGCGAATGCTCGCCAAATTGGTCATCCAACATCTCCTTCCTCGAAAATTTTCCAACTTCATCCACATGGGGATCCCTTATTCCCATCCGCAACTGTCGCAACTTGTTGGGCGTGACGAAGGCCGTTATATATTACACATTGTTCCTCTCCTTTTTGGGGAACCAATCAATTATAATTTCTTTATATTAAACCAATTAATCCCGCAAAAAAAAAGATGTTCACTCTAAAATATTCCGCGAAAAAGATAACGGTTGTTTCTTATTTGCTTTAAAACTTACCATCGTCTTCATGGCTCTGCTCGAGATGTGTAGTGTGAAGCGACACGACAAAAAAAAAGGTCTGGGGTGGTGCTGCGACTGAGTCAAGACTGACGGCGGTAGACGCCCGGGACCTTCAATTTATGCTTCACTAAAAGTCTTCAAAAACATCTATATTGTATATGAAGAAAACTAACTGCTATAACCTCCGCCCGCTTATATATATTCTTTTATAAGAATTGATCCTCCCTCTTTACCTTCCTCTCTCTTCTGATATACATATACAGAATAATAACTTATATTGTGTGTAATAGTGAGCTCTCGAGCTGCGTTGACCGACCTTGATGGTCTTCCACAAGACCTTGGAAGGTCTATTTTTTTACGTAACAAATATGAGGGATCAAAATGAGCCAATAATCTCTTATTAGAAGATGGATCATTGGAAAACCCCTCAATATTATTATTGAATAACGCCATAGGGCAGTTCATTATACTCGTCGGGCAAGTAAACCCCCTCCATTCTTCTCCGGAAATGGGTTTCCCCCCTATTTTCTTTATTGACTTCCAGTGCACTTTTTTTTGGTTTTGGGACGTGACTACTCGCGAGCGTCCCTCATATTTGACGAATAGAACCAACACGCGAGTATAGTGGACCACACCCCAAGCACTTTTGCAGTCAATAGTGTTCAAAACCGAATAATAATTTTGTTTTTGAAAGCCCCATTAGTTTCACACATGCCAATTAAAAACAAATTATAAAGTGCCCAAACAATTTGTTGGATAAACGTGCCACATAATAAGAAAAAAAGAGAGAGGTCAACTGCTCTACTCTGAGATGGGATTCAAGGCAAACGGCCCGCAGTACGAATAAAGAATGACGACGCCGATGAGGGTTGCTACCGGTTTAAACATCTATAAGAAAAGGAAAATAGATTTGTGGGCGCTATTTTCTGTGTGATGGAATTCCAGACGATAGAGAAAAAGAGTCTTATAACCTTGGAGATTTTGTGTTTCCTGAACAGACAAATAAATTGACAACATTTGAAATGCGGGAATCACGCCGTCAACAGCGCGCATTCCATTTGCTGATTCCTGGATCGATTATTATTATCTATGATGTAGACTTATTTCACCTTGATATTTTTATATTTATATTGTTCAATGCGGTTTTGGTGTGAATTATCTTGGATAGAGTAACTTTAGATTGATATATTGTCATGTCCTCGGTCTGTCACTTACGCTCTGCGTCTTTTTTTGGTCACGTCGACGCGCTCCCAGTCCTTGATCAAGTTGAGATGATTCCCCGGAATTTCTCCGCTTCATTGAAATAATTCAAAGAAGTTCTTTTATTGCATCATTTGTGCACCAACCGGAAAACAGAAGAAACATGATTCACTTGTCTCATCAAAAAAAGAGGGACTACCTGTTGTGCACAATGAAACGCCCTACGATTCCGGTTGCAACAAGCTGCCGGGAGCGCACGAAAAAGTACCGGTCTAACTAAAAAATGTCGTCATCATTCTTTTTTACCATAATTTGCGAAAGTACACAAGCGACAAACATGTGTACGTAATCTTCAGGAACCTGAATTAAAGCAGCAACACCTATTAACAGTTCGTTGATCTCTTTTCACCGGGTCGTCCCTATTTCTGGTAGAATGACGCGCCAACTTTTGCGAAAGGATTGGTCAAGCTATTATTAGCGATTTGTAATTTTCTCTCGCAACCAAAACAATATTCAATACAACAAAAACAATATTTTTAAATTATATAATTCATCACAGAGAAATGGGATTAATCACGGTTCACGGCAAATTCTGGATTATTACCGCTTGTGGTCCCAATCTGGCCTTTTTTTAATCTTCATATTCTTCCGGAATAGCCGGAGTGACATTCAGGTGGACGCTGTACTGTTGATCCAGTCCGACGTAGCTGTCCGACATAAAGTAGAGATTCAGAACGATCCTGCCCGGTTTCACGGGGGTCCTGAAGCCCATCTGATGAGAGCACCTTGCCCTCGGCAATGTCACACGTTTGATGGCCAGCAGCTCCGCGTTATCCGGCAAGCCCAAAGTGAGGAACCAGCCTTCGTCCTTGGATTTCGGGAATTTAGGAGCGTAGGCCGCACGGTTTATCCGGCTGTTGGATGGAGCCGGAAGACCAGGCGGAGGAGCTGCAGAAGCCGGTCTTTTCGGTCGAGCACCACCCGAAGCGGCAGCTGCTGCTGGATTCGGAGTATTGAAGAAGCTCGGTCGGCTGAAAGATACATCCATAAGGCACTCTTGATCCGCCGGAACGTCGATCCATTCAACATCTTTGGCTGGAAGCGAGATTGATTTCTCAGCCCATCGGAGAGAGAGCGACAAGTTGACAACTGGAAGGTTGGTGAGCACCTGGCCCATTTCGCGGATCTGATCCGGATCCAGATCGTTACGGAAGACCTGAGAGAAGTAGGCTGGATCGTGATTGAAACGCTGCTGAAGAACGGGAAGATAGAGCAATTCTTGTAAGAGGACGGGCAGGATGTACGTATTCATGTGCGGAAGGATCAGTACAGAGGGATCGTCAATCCAGACAGCCTGGATAACCATCTGAAGGAGCTGCTGGATGCGGAGCGTAGTGGCGAGCCAGCCGCTCTCCGCCGCAACGTCAATCATAGATTGAAGGATCCGAATGGCTTGATCCAGAACAGATTTCGTGTCTGTGATGTAGTCAGCGCACGGAAGACTCAGTCTCGAGAAATGGGCCTGGAGGAGCAAATGAGTCTTCGTGTGCGATGAATCCAGAGAGTACATATTGACCGGCAGGCGGCAGTTCTTGGCCAGCTCCCCGTTGAGCAGATCCTCGTTGTGCCGGACGGGTAACTCGCTATACTCGTGCGCATCGCTGAGTAGGACCAGTAGCTCTTCTAAAGTAGTGTTGCCTTGAAGTCGATCACGGAAAAGCTGCATCGTTTGATAGCTCAGGTAATAGTAGGAAGCTATACGACCGAGGGATGTCGGTTCTACGTGCCCCTCTTCATCCAACTCGACACAGGAAGCGTTTTCCAAGACGTTAAGAGAGCGCTGAATGAGTGACGATAGATATTGGTTCACCATGGTCGGTTCCAGCTGATCCAGTTCGTAGTAAGCCGGATTCTGTAAGAGCCTTCGGAAGAAATAAGTCCAGGTCAGGTAGTCCACAGCGTCTTGCTTCGAGCTGATGGTACCGGCAACGATTTCAGCGTTCAAATGTTCCGGAAGGACGTCAAGTAAGCTCGACTCCACCGGAAATGGTTCATACAGGAACTAAAGGAGAAAGAAATGGCTCTTTTAAACGGTTTAAAAAATATATTACATTTGTAATGAACCTTTTTGTAAAAGTCTTTCTTTATGTCGTGAACGAAGACGCATGCGACGCCGTGATCATCGTACTGCGGTCGTCCAGCTCGACCCATCATTTGCAGCACATCCGTGATGGGCATGTCGACGTAGCGACGAGACTTTCCATCATAGTATTCCGTTCCTTTGATGACCACTAAATGCGCAGGAAAGTTAACACCCCTATAAAAGAAATAAAGTTTATTAAGTTGTTGTTTTAAAAATAAAACTTTTCTTTTTTACCAAGCTAAAGTTGCAGTGGCGACTAAAACTTGAATCTTCTGGTTGACAAAGAGCTCTTCAACGAGCCGTCGATCCTTTTCCGTCAATCCAGCGTGATGAATTCCAACACCGAAAGAGAGCGTCAACTTCAAATTGGGATCCCGGACGGACTGGGTGAGAGTTTCCAGATCCCTTTCGGGTAGGTGAACGAATTGACGAGGACATTCCTCTGCCGCCAGATAGCCGATGAGATCCAAAGCTGTTAAACGGGTTTGCCTTCGAGATGAGACAAACACCAAGACGGGCTTATCCGGCGAGTGTTGTTTAATAGCCTATAATAAATATCAAAGTAATTTCAACAAAGTTTACATTAAAAATAGCCGGATGTATGGTGCTTAAAAGTTATTTTTACCTGAAATGTCGGCTTATTCATTGTCGCCATACGAGGGCAGTAATGTTTCCCTGGGAAACCCGAAATGTGCACCTCCAGCGGTACAGGGCGGACGGATGGACGGAAGTTGAAGAGACCGACCTGGCCGATATTAAGCCAATCGGCGAGATCCCTGGCATTGGCCACCGCTGTCGAGAGACCAATAAGGCGAAGAGTCCGTCCAGTATGAGATGCGATGAAGTTGGTACGAGAAACAATCACTTCCAGAACGGGACCTCGATCCTCACCGAGTAGATGGATCTCATCGATGATGATAAGAGCGACGGAACGGACGTAATCGCGCGTCTGCCAGGATCGAGAGACACCATCCCATTTTTCGGGAGTAGTGACGATAACATCAGCTCGAGCAATGGCTCTGACATCCGGCGTCACGTCTCCTGTGAGCTCTACGACGTTCTTGCCCAAGCGCCGTCCTAGTCGCTCCTGCCAGTCACTCATCCGCTCCCGGACGAGCGCTTTTAGAGGCGCTATGTAGACGACTTTGGCGCCCGGAAAGTCCCGAAAGACGCGGAACATGGCGATCTCGGCTACAATCGTTTTGCCAGATCCTGTAGGAGCTCCAAGGAGGACGTTGTGGTCGGTATGGTACAAGACGTGGAAGAGCTGCGTCTGGATAGGATTGAAGTACGGGAATGAATACAACTCCTGCCAGAGCGGATTCTGTAGGGCAGTGACGGGAAGCGGCTTGAGATCCAGCAGATCTGTGTGCGGTGGATGCCGTTCAGGCAAGATGAGATGCTGGAAGGAGATGGGATGGGTAAACTCGCAGCGAAGCCATCGGTCAGAAACAAGCCGTATGTAGTACTGCGATGGAAGAGGCTCGAAAATGGGTATGGTGAAGACGATCACTTGCTCTTCTCTACGGGTTACTTGTTTCTTACTCAATGCTATCTAAAAATCCATTCAGAAATACGGATTAGCCAACACAACTAAAAGAGAAAATGTCGTGTTTATAATTACAGATTCGTAGTGATAAGTTGTGTTGTTTTCAGGATCCTCGACCCACATCCAAAAGGGTTCCATAGCAGTGCCGTGGACTCGGTCGTTCCATCTGAAATCCGGCCGGATGCTAAGACGTATACGTAACACTGTTCTCGTGATTGGCTGAACCGAAGCATCCAGCTCCACGTGAGGAAATTCTAAAACGAAAAAAAGTTTTAGTAAGAAAACTCGAAGGAACAATAAGGTACAAGGATTCATACCGGAAGTGTTGCGTTTCACGATGGGTCCCGAACGTTGATTATGAATCATCAAGCCAATATCTTTGCTCTCCATTTCACGGAGCTTTTCGAGAGACAGCTTCTTCTCTTCCAATTTCCAGAGAATGTCCTGACCGAGCGTTCCAAACTGTCGAAGAGGATGCTGAGAATCCCAGACGCGCTGCTCAATCATCTTAGAGACACGAAGGACACGGCCGGACATGAGCGGCCAATTCTTTCTCAATACAATCTCGAAGAGAGCACGGGCGATACGAGACGAATTCTGAGCGATGAAGGATTGATCCGAAATGAGACTGAAGGAGTTGATGGATCCTCGTGAAACGTATGTTTGCATTAAGATGTTGACTTTGCCGTGCACATTCTCACTCCCGCCGGTGACGGGGAGCTCACAGTACGTGTGGTGGTAGTCATCCAGCTCATCCAGCTCGTCATCTCGTACTTTGAGCTGGTCAAACTCTTGAGCCATAGAAATTAGAGCAAAGATCTCGGCGTCGTTCATAGCCGGATGCATCTTTTCGTTGAAAATCTCAACCGTGTCGTACTTGATGTAAAAGTGGCTGGCCGTTCGACCCAAATCGGTGGCGTGCAGCTGACCGGTTCGCTCCTCAAAACGGATCATCCTCGTTTTATCCAAGGATCGGGCAGCCGTCACGATCAGCTCTCTCCGTTTACCACCGAGATTCGGGTCATCGTAAACTGTTTCCAGGCTGATACCGTAGACGAGAGGATTCTTTCTCATCCGGATGAAGAGATAAGTGTAGCTGAGCCACTGGACGGCCTCATCCACGTTGGTGACCGTTCCCAGAGAGATTTCCGCGTTGAGGTTATCCGTCATGGATTTTTCAAAGCTGCTCTCGATGGGATACTGGCAGGTGAGCAAGGAGAGATAGTGGGCAAGCTTGTCGTGTGAAGTGATAATGGTTCCGTGACCAGATTTGTCGAACTGCGGTCGTCCGGCACGGCCGAAAATCTGGAGCACGTCCAGAATTCCGATATCGACGAAAGCACCGTGTTTTGCATCATAGATTTCCGTTCCTTTAATGATGACGGCATGAGCTGGAAGGTTAACACCCCTGTAGAAATAAAATATTTTTAAAAAGTTTGGGAAGATTTGGAAAATTTAAATAAAGCTACCAAGCCAATGTAGCAGTGCAGACCAGTACTCTCGCCGTTCCGTCACTGAATACTTTCTCAACAAGGTTACGGTCACTTCGCAGCATTCCGGCGTGATGGATGGCAAATCTAATAAGAAATATCAACGTTAAATCGATTTTTTTAAAAATGGTATTGATAAAAAACTTACCCATCTTTAAAGAGGTCGACGAAATGCTTGTTTCTAGACTTGCTAACCGACTTCATAGCCAGTCCCCAGGTTGAATCATCCTCCGCTTTAAAGAGGTGAAGCTGATTTTTCAACTGGGCTTGCTCTCTCAGCATCTAAATTGACTATATGTTAATTCTATCAAACTTGAATTGATCAACATTTTACTTACTTGAGCTGTTTTGAGCGTAGCGTTACGAGCGTGAACGAAGACCATGACTTGATGGCCCTGCTGGACCATGGCAGCAACTTTCTCGTAACAGACAAGATCCATTTGCTGCATCTGTTTCATCGGGTTCACTTCTTTGACACCGATAAAAGTCTGGGATAAAGGGACGGGCCGGAAACGGGAATCAAAATAGAAGAGTCCCTTGTAAGGATTGACTCGCAAAAATTGAGCCACATCGACGTAGTTGGGGAGTGTGGCTGAAAGACCCACAATGCGGATCATGGACTGGGAGGATTCGACCTGACGGAGAGTACGGGCCACAAGAGCCTCAACGACCGGACCACGATCACCGTGAAGCAAGTGAACCTCGTCGATGATGAGCAGTTTAACCAATTGGGTTAAGGCAATATCACCTTTAAAAAATAGAATAAATTTAATCAGTCAACAATTATGGTAAGTGACCTTTTCATTTTTACCCGTGCTCTTTCGAGTGATGACGTCCCACTTTTCTGGTGTCGTGATAAGCATTTGAGTTTGCATGATTTCAGTCTTGGTTAGCTGCATGTCACCAGTCAATTCCCGCACTTGGAGGCCCAGTGGAGCTAAGCGTTTCCCGAAATTCTCGGCCATTTCAGCCGCTAAGGCTTTCATAGGAGCCACGTAGACAATCTAAAATACATTCGGACGTATTAGAAATAAGTAACTATCTCTTTAGGTTTTTGATTATTATTACCTTAAATTGGTCCGTTCTTTCGAGAACTCCATTACCAATGTACTGTTTAACCAGCTGCAAGATAGTGAGCATAGCAATGTTCGTTTTTCCGGCGCCCGTCGGGGCACAAATAAGCATATTCTCGTTGGACTTGTAAGCCGTTTCAAAGACGACCGTCTGGATCTTGTTGAGGTTTTTGCAGTTACTAAAAGCTTTGCGACTGATATCATCCAAAGAGGAGATGGGAATGAGTCGATTGCCCACTTCGGTAGGTGCCGCTTCTGTAAGCGGAATGTTGATCTCTTCGTAACGGGCGTTATTGGTGCGCTCCATGGAGGATGGCAACACCATTTTCGTGCCGGCCACAAAAGCTAAAATAAATGGTCGATTAATTATATATTTTTAAAAATCAAATAGGAAAGTGTAAGTTTGCTTTACCAGCGGCGTTCTTAGCGTCGGCTAGGGCATCATACACGTTGGGATATCTCTCAACTTTTCCAACGGAACGTTTGAAAATGGGAAGCGTCGAAGCGCTTACCATTGATTGTTCCCTGTAAATTTAAACAGTTTAGTTTAAAATATTTAAATATAAATGAATAATAATAGGAACAAACTGGAATAGTTTCATGGAAGCAGCTTCTTCTAAATCATCGTCGCCGCCTTGGCGAAGTTTCTGCCATCGTTTCTCATCTCTACGAGCCTGTAATAAAAATGTATTAAATCAGAGTCGATAACGAAAAAATAGGACAATACCTGTTTCAAAAGTTCCACTTCTTGAGCTGATTTGACCATAACTTGGCCGCTGACAATAGGTCCACTAGATTGAGACTTTGGTTTTGTTGTAGCCATCGCCACTATAAAGTCGTTTAAGGTTTTTAAAAGAACCAAATTGAATGAATCTAAAAGACAGTACCTTGGGCTTGAAGAGATTTCTCAGCTCTTTTCATCTCAGCCCGATGTTCCAGTAACTGCTGAATTAGTTCAAAGCGCTCGAATCCCAACAAGTCAAAGAACTGGTAAAACGGGAAATTAGCTTCGTCGGTTCAATAAGTCTATGCATTTTAATATACTTCTGTTTGGAGTTCGTCGTCCGACTTGCTGGAACAAATCACTGCCATAATGCTATCCACCAAATCCATCATATGTCCACCACTGCCGGCTAGTTGGCTTTCTAGCCATCCTCGACCGTGCGCTCGTCTCTGCATTTCAAAACAATGATAACAATAAAGATTACGTCACATTAAACGATAAATTGATCCAATGCATACCTCAAATACCCGAGTTTCTATGGGTTTCGATTCCTCGGGTTCCCATTTGAAACTAAATTCTTTACTAGAAAATCCGTTCAGAGAATCAGTAGGGATGTTCGTACCCCAGTTGATGAGCACATCCCCATTCATGCCGTTAAGGTGAACGGCAGCATCATCACAGCTAGATGTCTTTAAATCTTTTCCAAACTCCTTAGCTTGGAATTCAGATTCTTCAAGGCGACCTTTACGTAACAACTGAATAACACTTTCAGGTAGTTTCGTTGATAAATCAGAAACAACCTATAAATTAAAAAAATTATATTTGGTAATTAAACTTTTAAATAGGAGTGATATTTTTCATACTTTCAGAATATTTTTGGCCAAAGCAAGATCAGCATTGCCAAAATTGGCTTTTAAATGAGTGACATCTTTAGGTCCCACATTTTCTTTGTCCAAGAAGAAGAGAAGAAGCCAAATGGCACACTCTTCCACCAGCTGCCCAGAGCTTTCATCTCCGACCACTTTTTTGGCAATTTGGCTGAGAGGATTCAACAGACTTCTAACTTCAGAAGAATTCTTTGAACATTTTTCTAGCTGCTTGACCAGTGTTCCCCAAGTAATCCTATGAATTCAAAAACAATAAGTTAACTATGGCATTCTATTTAAAGGCATAAATAACTAACTGGTGTTGTTCTTCTTGGCGCTTGATCCTCAGCTCTGCCAGAAACTGGGCTGGATCTTGCTTGACACCTCCACCATCAGAGCTCAGATTCGTGAAAGCCCTCAATGCTCTGGATAACCTTGGAATGGGTTTCATGGCTCTCAAAAGGCTGTAAAATTAATTTGTCACAAGGTAAAATATTTTAAATGAAGCAATGTAATGCTAATGACATGTAGCATGGACTTACCACAACCGGCAAACGTAAACAAGAAATGGTCAACGTGTAAGTCTACAATCGAACGTTAAATGCAAAAATATTTGCAGTCGTATTAGCAATATACTTACTTGGTTCGAGGTAAAAATGTGGAAAATATAACTGGAAAGTCTTTTTTGTAAAGAAACTTATGTCCTCACGCACTTTTGTGACGTGCGTTCGTAAAGAGCTCCCTAATGTTATGACAAAAGATTCGGCTGCTAGTTCGTTCTCACTTTCCTATGTAAATGTTACGCAACCTATCACCTAACGGCGATGCACTGAATTAGAATGATTGAACGTGTTCCAACTGCACTTTCTTCAGTGTTGTAAATGGTTATCAAAAATAAAAAGAATTTAAGAAAGAATTTTTAATATCATAAATAAACAATTGAACGAGTTTTTGTAATAATTATTTATTGAGGTCTCCTTAAGATACACGAATGTAGTTTCTCCAAGATTCATTGATGTAAAAAAAAAATTATGGAACCCCACTCGACCCAAAGACAATGGGGAAATCAAGGGAAGGGGGCTAATGGAAACAAGACAATAGACTTAAAATGGTGCATGTATGGAGAGACCCTCAACACTCCGACGATAAGAAAAGAAAAAAAAATATTTTGGGGGAGATAATCAAGAGCAAAATTTTCCTTCTCAGCGTTCTGCATTATCTCCCAACTAGGCTACTGCGAAAGATGAGCAACCTTCTTCAATCCATTTTACTCTAGCTATAAAGATCATCGTCGCCGTCATCCTGGAAGTTTCCACCAGCTCCGCCAGTACCTCCAGTTCCACCGGGCTGATTGGCTGGTGTGTTTCCAGAAGTTGGGAATCTAATAATAAAAAATAGTTAACTTTCGTTCGATTTAAAAGTAGTTCAGATTTGTACCTGAAGTTAGTGCCGAATCCGCGGGACTGCTGAAGTGTCTGAGAGAACATTTCGTACTTGCGGATGTCATTGTCCGACACTGAACGCCGAGCAAACTTCATGGCTTCCTCAAAGTGAGCACGAGTAATTTCGGGCACCGGGTCCTCTTCTTCCATCTCCATATCCATGTCGGGATTGGCAGCACGCTCTTTCTCTCGGCGGATCTCGGATTCAATCGACTGACGGATAGCCAACTTACAAGCTCGTTGACAAATCTCTGTCAAGTCAGCTCCAGAGAAGCCATGAGTGACTTTGGCCAAGTAGATCAAATCAACGTCCTAAATAAAGCGTTGAAAATTTAGTTTTTACAGAGTGTCTTTTAGAATTCAAATCTAGTTAAATTCTTACCGGAGCAAGAGGAGACTTCCTGAGGTTAGATTTCAAAATAGCTTCTCGGGATTTCTCATCTGGAAGTGGGATGTAAATCAGCTGATCCAAACGACCGGGACGCAAAACAGCGGCATCAATGATATCTAAAATATATACAAGGCATAAAATATTAATTTGTATAAATAATTTAATACTATGGTGGATGTATACCCGGTCGGTTGGTGGCTCCAATGATGAAAACGTTCTTCTTGGCTCCCATACCGTCCATCTCGGTAAGAACCTGATTGATAACACGGTCGGCAGCTCCACCGGCGTCTCCCGAGCTTCCTCCACGAGCCTTGGCAATTGAATCCAACTCGTCAAAGAAGAGCACGCAAGGAGCGGCAGCTCGAGCTTTGTCAAAGACATCACGAACGTTCGCCTCAGATTCACCAAACCACATAGTCAACAGTTCAGGACCTAAAAGAAATATTTTTTATTCAGTGATCAATGTTGAAATATATGAAAGAGGGCTTGTACCTTTGATGGAAATAAAGTTGGCCTGGCACTCGTTGGCGATAGCTTTGGCCAGCAGAGTTTTACCGCAACCAGGAGGACCGTAGAAGAGGACACCACGAGACGGAGTCATGCCGAATTTGAGGAACTTTTCGGGGTGCTCGACAGGATACTGGACGAGCTCTTGCAACTCGCGCTTGACACCCTCCAGACCACCAATATCTTCCCAGCTGACATTTGGTACTTCAACAATAGTCTCACGCAAGGCACTCGGTGTAGACTTGCCCATGGCGAACTGGAAACATGAGATGGGTTAGAAAAATAGTCAACAATAACAAAATAAAAAGAAATAAAAACTCACTCGGAAATTCTCCATAGTGACAGCCAAAGAGTTCAACACTTCAGCATCGATCTGATCTTCCTCCAAATCAATAAGATCCATCTTCTCACGAATCTGTTGAAGGGCAGCCTCAGAGCAGAGAGCGGCAATGTCAGCACCAACGTGACCGTGAGTCTCAGCAGCCACCTGCTCCAAGTCAACATCGTCATTCAGCTTCATGTTCTTGGTGTGAATACGAAGGACTTCGAGACGACCAGTAGCATCTGGGATGCCTATGTCAACTTCACGATCGAAACGACCGAAGCGACGGAGAGCAGCGTCGATCGAATTAGGTCTGTTAGTAGCTGCCATGACGATAACGTGGGATCGCTGTTTCAGACCATCCATCAATGTCAACAGTTGGGAAACGATACGACGTTCAACTTCTCCGTGAGTCTATGAGAGAATATCAATGATAAGTTTCGGTAGGACAAAATAAATTTATAAATATCAATACCTTTTCACGCTTGGGAGCAATTGCGTCCAACTCGTCAATGAAGATGATGGCAGGAGAGTTCTTCTCTGCTTCTTCAAAAGCTTTACGCAAGTTGCTCTCAGATTCACCGGCCAGCTTACTCATGATCTCGGGTCCTAAAGAAGGAGAAAATGAAAGTTATTGTGCGCTGAAGCGAGTGTACATTCATTGAAGGCTTACCGTTAATCAAGTAGAAGAAAGCACCGGTCTCATTGGCAACGGCTCGAGCAATCAGAGTTTTACCCGTACCAGGGGGTCCATAGAGTAGGATACCACGGGGAGGCTTGACACCGATAGCTTTGAAGAGCTGAGGGTGACGAAGGGGAAGCTCCACCATTTCTTTGATTAGAGCGAGCTGCTTCCTGCATCCACCAATATCGTCGTATCCAACAGCATTGAGGGCTTCCTCTTCTTCCTGAGTACGTGAAGTCACATTAACTATGACATGTGTTCATGAATAACAATATGAATTTGTATCATACCTCACGCTTGATGGGTTCACCCTCACAATGAATCACCGTATCGGGAGCTACAATGCAGTAGGGTACCGGCTCAGTCTCCACCACTAGATAAGAGGTAAATATAGATTACATAAGTATTACGCAATATTCTAGAAATTACCTTTGAATTCAACGGCTCGCATGCCTCCTCGAACAATGAAAATATCGCCCTTGTGGATGGGCCGATATGCTTCAAGAAAATAGGGCTTCAGATAGACATCAAAGAGACTGCCTGTAAGGCCTTCAACAGTGTCATCAATGGGCAGCACATGGATCCTCTTGCCATACTTAACATCTGGGCAGGGAGAGACTGAAACAACATCACCCAATCTGACTCTGAGGTTGTTTCGTACAACACGGTTCATCCTGATTTTCTCATTGGAGACTGTATCATCAGAGAGAACAATGCAGACAGTCTCTTTCCTCTTCTTTCCCTTTAGGAGAACTGTATCACCCTTGAAAAGCTGGAGTTCATCCATTTTTTCCTGCAAGAAGCATCATGTGTTAATAATTGGGAAGCGGGAAAGAGTGCTCAAGCGAAACATACCTGAGACATGGCCACAACTGAGTTGTCATCATTGACTGCCTCCTCAACAAGCAGCCTGTTGGGCTTATCCTTCTTTTTCAAAATTGCTGTAGCCAAGTCTTCATTTCTGGAAAATCACAAATAAATATACATCAGTTAAAATCAATAGACTACATGGCATTCATAATCATTTCTCTAGATTTTCAAGGTTTATGAAAAAAAAATTAATTAAGAAATTTCTCGTGGTTATGGAAAATTACGATTTCACGAACAATGACATTGTTCCATCCATTTTGAATGGAAGATTCGAGACGGTACCGGCAAACGACTCAACATAGAAAATAAAACATCATTTGAGGAGACAATCATTGAGAAACTTACCCCTTGGATTCAGCCATGATGATACTCGTGAAATGAAATAAGTATGTGGTATAAAATAACCGTACAGACTACTTTTTGATAATCTTTTTCTGACGACGTTTGCACTACTCGACGTGTTCACCTGCCACTGGTACGCGCTCTAGACCAAATGAATTTTTTCCTTGTCATGCTCAATGGCGATGAAAAGGGGAAATATTTGCCCTCTGGAGGATTCATTTAGAAACTGAGTAAAATCCCTCAACTCCCGCACTGGCATGCCGAATTCTAAAAGCGAGGCAGATTTTTAAAAAAGGTCTGTTTGTTTTTTAAAACTAGTTTAAATCTGTTACTTCAAATAAATCTCGAAATAAATACAGAATTTCATTTTTATCTATTTATCAAGGAAGAATCCTTTCGAAACCTCGCATTATAGGCTACTAGAAGCGAACTTTTGATCTCAGAAATCCCTGCAGTCGATTCCTGTGTATTTAATCAAACCGAGTTAGAAAAATGAAACAATTAAATAAATTGAAAATGGTTTATGGTTGGGAGATTTCTTAGGAAAGAAAGGAAAAATCAGTTATAACAAATCTTAAATACTAGGATGATTTGATAAAATCGCCGTATTCCCATTCGTCGATGAAATTTTTGGCTCGGAGATTGATTGCTTTGCCCATACCAATCCTGCACAATTCAGCTTCTTATTAATCACAACTGAGAGCCGACGAGATCCAATTTCGAAAGCATTTGAGAAATTGCGTTGATGCACAATTTTGCAGGTTATGATTTCAACATTTTTTTTAAATAATAAAACGAATAAATTCCAAAAGTCGATTTTTTATTTGTTTCTATCGCAAAAAGCTCTATCTAATAATGAACTGGCACACAAGTTTCCTAAATCTTCATGTCGAAATCCTTACGCCCAACGGATGGCACCATTCAATGGGAGACCCATCTGGGGAAGTCCGACAAGGCCAGCGGGACCGGCCATACGAACACCGGCCAACTGAGGAACTCCGGCAAGACCAAGACCGTTCCAGCCGAGGCGAGCGACACGGCTATCGAGTGACCAGATGTTGGGGAGAGGCTCCACATGGATGTAGGGCAAAGCGGCAGGGGCGTCGGAGCCGGCGGGACCTTCAACGTGGATGTACGGCAAAGCGGCAGGAGCATCGGAGACAGAGGGACCATCAACGTGCACGTAAGGAACGGCCGGGATTTCTTCGTGGACGTAGGCGGGTCCAGGATCATCTTCCCGGGTCTGAGCAGCGACGACCGTCAAAGCCAAAGCGATGAAAAGCTGCATAAATATTTGAAAGCTCATTAGAATGTGATGAAATTAGATTTAACTTAGAAGAGACTTACAAAGATTTTCATTTTTTGAATTTGGTTGGAGGTGATACGATTGGCTGAAATCAGGCAGAAAGTGATGATTTAGTTGGGTTCGTTTCGGTCTATATATACTAGAAGACGATATGTGGAATTGCCCCGCCCTAAAAGATCCTTCAAGGTATAGAAATGTTACACTCTTCGGCAACGGTGAATGTGCGGAAGAATTTACTACCGTGATACACCCCGGAACTACCAAACATTAGCAAGCCATCATTCCTTATAGACGTTCAGGGTCAGGTACTCGGTGCGCAGTTGGCCTAATATCACAGTAACAACTCTGAATCGTGTGCAAGATAATATAACTAATAGCTTTTTTCATGATAGATTAATATACCTGTCTTACCAATGGAATGTGTCGTTTCATTGTCATCATACACAGCTGATGATTTATATGCCCCATTTTGGTTTTCTCAGATTAGCCTTGATAATCCACTTTAGAATTTCAAGAAACGAACCCGATGAGTTCGACTAACATATTTACTGAAGCCATTAAAAATGTATGACGAATAAAATATAAACTACCTATTTATTTACAAATAAAAACACGTTTTTGATGACAGTTGAAAATGTTTTCTAGTACCAATTTTATGAGCCAAACAATAATTGTAAAGTGCGCAATAAATAGGGCGCTATAGGTCAATTCGGTATTACTCTTAATTTAATGTTTATAGAATTCAGAAGAAGATAAATCTTTGCTTTTTTCACTTTTCACGACCTAGTCATGTTTTTCTTGTACTATAACAAGCCCTTTCTTTTTTAGGTAACTCTGTTAATAGGTGTTGGCTCTTGGTGTCAAAACAGGTCTATTACTGAGCTAGTTTGTAACAAATTGATTTGATCTACACTTTAGAAATAAAACCTTGAGGAACAACACAGTTTAGAAAAACTTAACATTTTTTATTGTTTTCTACTATCACACAATTCTAGCTGCAGAAGTACATTTGAACCGCTTTTTTTTTGTCAATAAACTTTTTTTATTTGGGAGACTAACTACCCTGTTTTGAGATTTTGTAAATTTTTTCCAGATCTTGTTCAATGGGTCCAACGAAGGGGGCCATGAACAGCGGGAGCAGGTCCCCAAGTCCTCATCATACCAGCATCCAAAGGAAGGCCATGGGGAATACCGATGGGAAGGCCAGCAGGAACGGCACCGAGGTGACGGACACCGCCCATGTGAGGAAGTCCGACAAGGCCAGCATCGAGAATGGGGCCACCGATAACGTTACCGAGATGGTGGACACCAGTGATACCACCCATCATATGGGGGATACGAGCATCAATACGAGCATCGACGGGCAGACCGAGAGCGAGACCGGTGAGAGCACGACCATCGAGAGCTTGAAGCTGAGGAAGGGGCTCAATGTGGATGTAAGGCTCGGCGAGGATCTCAGTGTGCATGTAAGGCTCAGCAATAGGAGCACCAGGACCTTCAACGTGGATGTAAGGAAGAGCGGCAGGGGCGTCAGAACCGGAAGCACCTTCGTCGTGGACATAGGGCAAAGCGGCAGGGGCGTCAGCACCTTCTTCATGGACGTAGGGAAGAGCGGCAGGAGCGTCAGCACCTTCGATGTGGATGTAAGGCTCGGCGGCAGGAGCACCAGGGCCAGCAGGGCCTTCGATGTGGATGTAGGGCTCGGGGAGGATCTCAGTGTGGAAGTAAGGGACAGGGAGCTCACGAATGTCGATCATGGGAGCAGGATGAGCCATCATCATGGGAGCGGGATGGGCCATCATCATGGGAGCATGTTGGGCCATCATCATGGGGGCAGGCTGGGCGATCATACCGGGATGGATCATTTCTCTCTGGATTAATCCAGGATGACCGACTAAGCCTGGATGACCGACTAAGCCTGGATGCAACATTTCTCTCTGGATCAATCCAGGTTGACTGAGCTGCATAACATTTTGAGGGATTCCTCGATTGATGAGACCTGCATGCCCCCAGTGCTGGGCGCTAACAGCGGCCAAAGTTGCAGCAATGAAAAGCTGTACAGAAAGATTTATATTTTAAGAATCTGAATTTTAAATTGGTTTATTTGAAATACTTACGAAAATTTTCATTTTTATTCGCTGATTTAGTTGTAGAAAACTTCGCAGTTGGGATCAGGGAAGAAACTGATGACTTTTTATGACGATTACTGCAGTATTTATACTGGAATGGACTACAGTGTTCACCACTATTTTCATTTCTCCGCCCCTATCGACGGACATTTCTTTTTTTTCAATTTAATAACGGAAATCATTTGTTGAAGGGGATTTCTGGGCTTTTAACTGTCTACTGGTCACACCCAATAATCTTCAGGGTAACCCACTCGTATAGTGGCCGACCCCGTGCCAAACCTTGTCGCGTCAACATATGAAAGCGGCAAAAATGAACTTGAAATTTCGGTACTTACAGTATTTAAAAGTCTGATTCTTGATTGAGTTTTTGATCATTTAAAAACTGAATTAAACAATTTCATCAATGTAAAAAGTCAAGCTTTTATTCAATGCGTGACTGCCTCAAAATACTGCCATAATATTAAAAAGATTTTTCTAATTTTAATGATACCAAATACATGTAGACCGTATTCAATAAAAATTTATATTTTTATGAGAAACGAAAAAAAAGAAGGAATGAAAAACAGCAATTCTAGCGATTCACAAGTTTGCAGCTGGTTTATCTCCCAAAGTCTTTCCGTTTGATGGTACCTTTTAATTGTTCCGACAAGAAAATATATTTTGTAATTTAAGAGTTGGAAAAATTCCTTGAATTGTTAGGATCTATTAGTTATTACGGACTTGATTAGCTCATGGTACCAATAGTACGGCACCATAGCATCGTGAAGAATACCATCAAATTCCTGGTTACTTATCTTAAATTTAATGTAAAACGTATTTAAAAAGACGATCATGTTCATGGATTGATTCAATTCATTGTGTATTAGCTGCCATATTTGCCTTGATTTAGCTTCCGCCTTTCTATTACTTCAACAACTCCTATTCATTTTGTAAGGCAAGGTTTGTTCGCCAGATTAGCGACACCAAATCTATCGCGACCGACATCGTAAACAGTAAAAAAACGTGAAGTGAACACGTTGCCCAAAACCCAAACATTGCCGTCGTCCGATGGAATGTCGATTGCAGTAAATGCGGAAAGACATTTAGTAGTAGTATCGCTGTAAATCTTGCTATCATCAACCTAAAATTAATTGAATGAATCAATTAACGTTATTATACTTTAATAACTAATATTCAAATAAAGCTATTATACCTGAAGAATATAATCTTTGGGTTCCAAAGTGAATTCTTTGCCTCCAATGATGAAAGAAATCGTTGGCAATTTTTTCAATTTCAAAAGATTGCAATCGACCTTATTTAAAACAATAATTAATTTATATATAAACTAGAAATAAACTGGTTTATTCTTATACGGAGAATTCTCCGGGGGTCTTTTCAGTTGCGTAAATTAATTGATGAATGACGCCGATTTCATACGATGGGCCAGCAATTAGCGAAGATCCCGTATCGGAAATCATTTGGCATCCTTTCTCACAAAGCTTGAGGATGCTCCATTTTGGTTCTAAAATGTGCACCTCATCTACTTTAAATTGCCAGTAAGATTTTTGTGTGACTGGAACATAGGTGATTTCTCCTTCGAACAATTCAAAGTTGACTCCTGTATTGTACAATCTTAAAGTTAATAATTATTTTACAACTCTTAAAAATGACGCGATACCTCCAAAAGTGATTAAACCATTGCCATGTTGATGATCTTTTGTGTCCCTATTTATAAATCGATTAATTTTTAGTTATTTAATTATCTTAAATTCGTTTACCTGTCGAACCAGAAGGAAAAGACGGATTCATCCAAAGCTTTATGATCGATCCTGCAAGACAAATACTTTTTCAATCAATAATGATGACTATTTGTAATTATTTCAACTAAATCATACATATTTTGAAAGGCAGTCGTTATATTCTCTAAATAAGATAGGGACGAATAGCCCAATCCAAATACACCATCGATCCTGCCGGCGATGTCGCTATCTCCATCAGGGATCATCTCAGTAAAGCACTGATTCTCTAATAAAAGACCGTCGATACGCAAACCATCCGTTGATACGACTCCAAGTGCAGCTGTTTGCCCACCTTGATGAATCCTGACATCTGGCGCCGTCGACTTGGTGTACGTCGTTGATAAGGATCGATCGTACTTGTGATGGTGAGCTAATTGAAACATGATTGGATATATCACTCTATATGATTATATTAATTAATAAGTGCATCCTTACTGCATCCGATTTGAGTGCATTGGCTTGAAGGGATCAAAAGATTGGCGGATCCTGTATCGAACATGACATCAAGGTACTGCGGGGGAGTCCCCAGAGAGACGGTACCAAAGTATTGAGTCTGTTAATGTACATGGATGATTACTTTATTCGTTCTAAAGGATATATAAGAGCTAATTAATACATCTTGATACGATTTAAGTTGTTCCAATTTCAATGATTTGCTGTAAGGTTTAGTGCTGTAACGTGATTTAATCATTTGAACGTCAACCTCAACATCCTTTGAAGTTCGAAATGCCAAAGGTAGGCGTCTCAGTGGTACACTGTATTACACATAATGACTATTTAATGAACTTAACTTTTCCATTTGAACTATAGGCTCTACCTTAAATGTGCTGCTGCTGCACTCAATCCGAACAGAAGTAACCATAAATATTTCATCATGGAACGCGGGATCGATTACCTTTCCTTGTAATGGTTTACAAGAAAGTGCCACGGTGGCATCAACTTTTTACTCGAATTTTATAGCCTTGGTTTACATGAAAAAGAAGCCTCTGGTGGATCGGAAAACATGATTATATTACCTAATCGGCTTTGTTAACGTCTTGCTCGACTGGTTCTGTTTACATAAATTATTACCGGTCTTTTGTTTAATTACAAGGAGCCGAAAGCAGTTTATTCTAATTTGAATTCTACACTGCCATGAAATATAATTAATTAAAAAACATGAGAGCATTTTTTTCAGTGAGAAATACATGAGAGTAGAAACAATAAAGAATTTTCATCTCATTTCTTTAACTATTAACAAACTGACGTCCGATGAGGAATAACAATATCTCAGGCCTTAGAAGCAAAATCAGCGCGTTTCTGTAGAGAATGCTGACTGCGATGTGAAATACTGGCGAACCGCCTATCTCGGAATGTTGGCAGGATTCAGGATTGCCTATGGTAATCAATGGTTCTTCCCTCATATGCCTGAATTCAAAATAATATTTTTTAACTGAAATAAAATAGAAATAGAAATATTATAAATTACCTCATTTGAGCTGCCAGACTTTCATTGATTAGATAGAGAATAATGAATAGAACAATTGTGGCCTTCATCTTAGCCAGTTGATATAAGACGACTGATTCAATTCAACAGGTACTGCTCATCTTTTTATATCCAAAGCCCGTGTCTATACTATATCTAGTGATAGTCTTAAAATAAATCTAAATGTGTGAACGTGACAAGTGTTATCTATCCATTTGTTGATCGACCGTCTCAATAAAATTCGGAATTACCCATTTTGTTCAGTTATATAAGATAATAACTCAAGGATAATGCGATGCTTGGGTATAATTGTATTTATCAATTCGCTACAAATTAATGGTCGAATATCATGTAATTTATTTAGACGTCGCCATTCCGACGCGGTTCTGTCCAAAATCGTAGACGGAATAAAAGCGGCCGATAAAGACGTCACCCAGGATCCATAAAGGTCCAGCGGGTGGAGGGATATCGAACTCGACGAATCCGGAAACGCAGGTCGTAGTGTCACTTGCTTCATCATAAACCTGTATGAATAACATCCGTCAAAATGTGTACAATGAAAATAACTATTTTTTTTTCTTGAAACGCACCTGGAGGACGTAATCCTCGGGTGTAAGAGTGAACGTTTTTCCACCAATGATGAACTCGATATCGGGCATTTCAGGGATCCGCCTACAAATAACCTATTAAGTAATGGAAATAAGTTATTAAACATAATAATGAACGAAAATATGGTAAAGTACAATGGCTTCTCCATTGATGAAATCAATAGCGCCGATCCTTTCGTTCAGGGCTGCGATCTCATCAGCAGGCCCAGCGATCAATGAGCTACCAGTATCGGAGATCACTTCACAGCCTCCTACGCAAATATCTGAGCTGTCTATTCCAACGATACGAACATCATCCACTCTGAATTGCCAATAAGCTTGACGAGTAACTGGAACCCAAGTGATTTCTCCTACGTAGTGATCGGGATTGGTTCCTATAAATAGTAATAACAACTTTATAATTTTAGTAATTTATGAGTTAATAAGTTTGGATATTATACCGCCCATAGTGATGAGACCGCCATTTTCGGGATCGAAGGGATCTCTATAAATTGAAAAGTTATTACATTTTTAAAAATCTTTTAAAATTGATATTATTATTCGATGATACCTGTTGATCCAGAAGGAGAAAACTGGTTCTTCTACAAGTCCTTGTGCGATCCTGAAAACCATAACGGCATCATTATATTTATTTGACATTATGTAAACATCAATATGATTTACATATTTTGGAACATGGGGACGACGCCTTGGACTGAAATAGCTGGATAAGCCATTCCAAGGATTCCATCAAAAGCAGCAGCTACGAAAACAACTCCCGGTTCAGTCTCAGATTCGGCAAAAGTCTGATCGATTACTTCAGAGCCGCCAATGGTCAGTAGATCCGATGAAAGGTAACCGGTCATTGCACCAGTTCCGTACTGGATTTCAAAGTCAGTTCCATTCGGCTTGTAAGTGGAAGATAGCGAAGAATCGTATTGATTGTGGAGTCCTATAATTATATACAAAAAGAATTATACGTATAAATAGAATGTGTTACATATGGATGTACTGCAAGCAGCAACGGTGCAGTTGACCGAAGGAACCCAAAGATTGGATGATCCTGTATCGAAAACGACTGTAAATTCCTGGGGCGGAGTTCCCAATCCAATGACTCCAAAATATTGAGCCTAAACTTGAAATAGTTATAATAAAGAATGAAAGCAATATTTAAAAAGGAAATTACATCCAGGTAGTTCTGAAGGGGTTCTTCAATGACTTTGTTAGCGTTGTACTTGTGTTTGATGTTACGAACGTTAACGTGCATGTCCGCCAAAGTTTTGGTGGCAGAAGGCATTTTCTTCAGGGGAATACTACATAATGCAATATAGGGCAACTTGATTAATGTATTTTGAGTGATTTATTATGGTTTTATTACCTCAATTTGCCACTGGCCATATTAAAGCCCGCTAGGGCGATTAGAGCTAGGATCGCTACGAGTTTCGTCATCTTTCTTGAAGCTGATGACGAAAATGAATCAAAATTAAATTAAATTCACTTTCTTTTATAATTGAAATACGTATTACTATTTAAAAGATTTATATGATAACCAAATGCGTAATATCATTAGACACAAAATTGGGAAAAACCAAGGGTACTGAGTATGTATTACTCACCTTTAATGTCGTCTCAAGGAAGAATGAGTAAAACCCTAAAAAAGTGGCACATGACTTTTATGCAATCAAAAAAATTATCTCTTTTCTTATCGTCATTATATTATCAATCACGGGATTACCCGTCCCGGTCGTGAGTTTATAGACATCCGCGTTCACGTAGCCACTCCACAAATGTCAATCAAAAACAATATGAATTCAAAGTCTATTAAGTTTTTGTTTATTCTATTTATACTTCCATCTGTGATGTTGAATGGTCGTCGACCTCCTGAAGAGATTTCCGATGGTTTCCATTACTTTGGTAAAGCACTTTTGCGTGATTCCGTGCGGAGAAGTTTATCGCCGTACAATATATATACAGGCCTGTAATATAGTTCTGAAAGAAAAAGGTCCAAGAAGATTGAATTCTTTTTTTCCGGCTGGATTATATGGCACTCTGCTTGAAATTTCATTTGCCAACAATCCTCTTACATTTATATGGCATTATTGTTCAGCCAGATCAAATAGAAAATAAATATACTCTATATTCAAGAATCAATTGAATGTATAAAGAAAGATTACTTTAATTGATTGTAATGCTTTAATGCAGCCAATTCGGAAGTATATAATCAATTACTGCGCATCTATAAGATCTGCTTTGATTGAGATCTCAGAATTCATCGGAAATGTTTAGATTACATCAAGACGATGCTATTGCAATGATACACAAAACTTAACGCATGTTATACAATTCTCTTTTGAATATGCAAAGATCTTCATAATACTAGAAGCGTATCTTTTGTAAAGAGTTTCCTCTTATTCGGAGCGGAATGTATGAAACTTTTAGACCATAAGGAAGCGGTGAAGGTATAGCGCAAACACCAGCCATCGCACGTCCATCTCTTTGTCAAGTGTCTCTTTCCTGTTCTGCAAAGGTTATGAATGTTATTTTCTCAACGTACCTGGAAGACGGCGGTCGATAGTGCTCTCTACATCATAGACCTATACTATTTCAGCCCCTCATTGTTTCTTAAAAATAGGGAGAGAAAAAGACTATAGATTTCTATCAGTTGACATAGCACATCAAGAAGACTTTTCAGCGGTCATTGGGGGAGAAAAAATGAATCACTCAAAAGTCATGTAGTACTACGTAAAAAAAAAGAGATGCGATTAGATGTTACGCGTCCCTTACCTGAGCGAGAAAGACCTAGGTGCCACACGTGCGATGGCACCTGATAGCTGAGTTTACATACCTCCTAACTTTCTATATTTATTTCTTATGTAATAATAAATTCAAATTGAATAGTCGCCGTTATAAATCGAGTTCCTGAATGATCCTTTGAGATGTCGCCGGGTTGCTGCCTACTACAGTGTTTAATTGTATACTGCGGGAAATCAACATTAATCTCTCTGCTGGGGCACTCTGGGATCCCCTTTTTTCCCGCGTGTCAAGTGTGAGAGCAACACTTTGCTGCTCACATATTGCATTCCACTCTCCAAGTTGCTATGGTTATCACACTCCTACTGTGATTGTACATATTATAAGCAAACTTATATTCCTATAAAGGTATTAAAGTGCAGAGCGCACTTAAAGTTAACTTTGTAGGTATTATAGTGAGAAAAGAAACTAAACTTTGAGGATATGAGCCTAGCTGCTGTAGGAGATTACTCTGTCGTGATTCCGGAGCGATTCCCGGTCCACGCCAGATTAACCCCCTCTGGATGTTTGTGTGCCAGAGCCGCTCGGCTTCCTTGATGACGGGCCCTATCTGCATCGCTTCTTTCTCCCCTCTAAGACTTTATTTTAGTAGTATTTTTTTTATGGGCCTCTTAAAGACCTCAAACATGACGCCCACATGTCGGAAATCGTCACGCACTCACGCTCTCTCCTTCAATGCAGAGCTCGTTATTATTGCTACTATAAGAGGGAGAAAATTCTCTTTAAAATAATAAGGATTATCGTTATTATAGGATCAATATTCTGAGGAGAACATAACGATGGGAAGAAAACAATCGGACGTTGAATTATCTCTGTTTGGATGAACACAGTCTGAACGACCCCCCTATATGATAATTCAAGGCAACCCTATCAGATTATAGCAGGTATAAAAATAAGGGGGTCTCATCATGTATTCTAGTCAAAAAAATGTTACGAAATGATGCAATCTATTATCGAACTTTTTTTTATTGTCTAGTTATCAATAAGTCTTTTAAATTTAATGTGATGATGACTGAGAGATTTCTTTCAACAGCCCTCTTCAGTGTAGAACCCCCGGAGGGGAGAAGGTATATATCTAGCAGGCCCAGAGATCCCATATCCTTCAGTCGGTCCACAACCGTGCAGGAGAGAGGATATCCCCAAACGACGAGGCGCGCTCTCTCTATTCGTGATGCCAGGATCATCAGTGCTCGTGTCCTGGTTGACAGTGTTGTTGGTATGTTGCTTTATAGCAAGGATCGAAGGATTGGGCAGCTGCAAAGAAGCGGGACTCTGTTGTACCGGTCGTGATGCATCTTGTGTCGTTCAAAAGACGCCACAGAACGCCATCATCGAGGATCTTCGGGATCAGTAAGTATTTTTAAAAACGTGACTTTGTCTGTATTTAATATTTATTTTTATTTAGGCCTTGCTACTGTGACCATGCCTGTTTGAAGTTGAACGACTGTTGCCCGGATTACCGTCAAACATGCGGAGGTATAGTAACAAATAGCACTCTAGAATAGGATATATAAGCTTTCCCAGTTATTACTTTTGGAAAAGCATATACCATTCTCTTTCTCCCGCGGGATTTGCATTCCCTCACGATCCATCTCGATTCCGTATTCAAATTATATAGCAGAGAGAGAGGGAAGGCGTTTTTGAAGAGCTTTTACCGGAATTAGTCGGAAGGAAATCGTAACAGCAGCAGGATCAAAAGCTTGCCTATTATTCGGACTGTATACTCCGCAAGGATTTTTTTTTCTTTTACTCAAAACGATCCTACTATATACGCTCAACTTTGCACTCTATAAATTTGGGCCATATGCGCAGGATCGATCCTTTATAATACTGGTCCACTTTTTCTCATTCTCTCTCAAGTTTCCTCCATTTAAATTAGTCCTCTCCAAAAGGGATCTTTTAAATAAGAGAGAGAGGGACGCGTGACAAATGTGCAAAGCCCTCTTTCTCTCTGCTGGTGCCATTCATTCCCTTTTGTTTCCTTTTTAACAAGAAGAAGGGAAAGACGATGGATTTGGCCCCTTTTTTTATACCTTCTTTCGTCTCTCTGTGTAAATCCAAAGGACCATAAATCACGCGGCGTCTCTTTTAAAAGAAAGAAAAAGGACTAAGAGAAAAAAGGTGTTGTTTGATGGACGCCAGGTATAGAACAAGTAAAATTCCGCAAAAATTCTTTTTTACCCTAGTCCTGTCAACAGTCTGTTCATATTTCTAATCACACTTTTTTTTTTCTTAAAGAAAAGAGGCTTTTTTCCAGGAAGGGGGCGGGATAATATTTTTTTCTTCTTCCTACCTAGGGAGACTGTATAAATAAATATACCGTGGTGAATACGTAATTTTCTCTCCCCTTCTTTTTTTTATGTTTACGACCCATTTTTTTTTTAAAGTTCAAGATTGCCAGGTATCGGAATGGGGTCCATGGTCGGAATGCGACAACCAGTGCGGTTCCGGGAGCCAATCCCGCACGCGCCACATCGTCACGGAGCCATCAAGAGGCGGTAAGTAATTACATTAGATATAAATCTAATATATAGAAAACTAATTGGATGATATTAGGTAAGAGCTGTCCTCCAACTTTACAAAAGAGGGGTTGCCAAGGAACGGAGCAGTGCAGCACTGCCAAATCGACCCATCACAAAACAGCACTTAAAGGTAAATACACACAAAGAAAATTGACCTTAGACGATTACCTCTCACGGTCTGTCGATCGTGTGTAAAACTTGTATTGACGAACGTGTGTGACACCCTTCCGGCGGGGCCCAAGATGAAAGCTGCGCTGGGCGTCGACGATAAGCTTTTCAGTTGGGCTCTTTTCCAATAGTTGTAGAACTCTTTTCATCCCATTCGTCAGCACTATACGAAGAAAAAAGGGGCTATATACCTTTTTTATTTTATAATAGAAACTGCCATGCTTTTGCCAGCTACATTTGGAGCCAGTCGGCGTATGAATGATAGCCACGACATTCGTAAGAATCTTCGATTCCGGAATGCCGAATTGATGGCTCAACATCAAGAGCCCGGCACTCAAAAAGAGTGAGAGCTTTTTTTATTATATTTATCTTTATTAAAAAAAATATGATAGATCATCAGTTTTCTGACCATGTTCTTGAATGATGGCTTAATAACAGGCCTCAAAAAGATTAATTTCAGTTGATTGAAAAGATGATGAAGATGAGAAAACACCTTTTTATATAAATTATGTATTCAGTTATTGCGTGACTTTTGAGCTGACCAAAGTGTCCAAGGCCTGCCATAAAGAGAAAGTCTTCAACTCCCTTCATGATGGTATTTTATTCTCTGCTTCTTTCACCTTCGCTCATAATTTTAACTGATATACACCTTGTTTGAAGGTGGAGTCGTCCTCGTACGATGTGAACAGGCCGCCACAAGGCAGTACTTGGGAGGTCGGTGTATCGGCCACGGAACGCCCGGTAGGATCACTCGCTGGACGTCCCTCACTAATGTTGACTGTCACGGCAAATGGCTTCGTCGTACTTCTTCAGTTGATACTGAATCTGATTGCAGCCAAGAAGCTCTAATGATTTTTGTCTAAAAAAACAACAAATTCTCAAACTAAAAACACACAAATAAATATTAAGGAATTTTTTTCTTCTATACCGTTAGAAAAGATATACCTGCGCTTTCGCCTACATACCCCCCATCATCTTTTTTTTTTTTACCCTCTTTCTATATACATTTGTTTGTCATATTATATCCAGCAGTCGTGTTGTTCCTTTAGGGTTGGAATAATAATAAACTTTTTTTTCAAACTGGAAAAGCAGCATCACTGATCCGTATCGAGTAGTAGTAGGCAATGTGGGTGTATCTATCAGCTTTCTTTCTTTTCTTGTAGTTGTTGTTGACCTTCTCTCTTCTAGCTTGGATGAATATATGATTATAAATGCTTGTCAGAGAGGTGGGCGCCTTAAGGCCTCGGCCCCAACCGTCACCGTATAGAGATATGGTGTGTACAGGGGGGTGTTTACATGTATAAAATGCATGACTAATAAGCCCGCTAGTCGGGAAATTAGCATATTCTTATTTTCTAGGGTTCGACATCATCGTCGTGCTTGGATGGTGATCGTCTGCCTCTTTGGATACAATTTTGGAAACCTATCTTTATGTATGCATGATTGCCGATCGTTTTTGGCAGCAGTAACTTTTTGTCTTCACACACAAAAAAGGAGAAGAACGTAATTGAAAATCCTTGAAAGCATCTGCGCCCTAGAAAAACCTTGAAGCATCTTTATATTCAAGTGCTGATAAATTGGTAAGAGTGCTTGAAATAGAATCAAATTTAGGACGACGCGCGTTGCAGTGAGAGAGAAAAAAATATACACGCTGATTCTTTTGGTGCAGTAGGACTAGCTACTGATTTGTTTATGACTTTCGTTTACACGCTATTTTCATGGAGCAAAAGAAGCGATCAATATGTCATTCACTCTTTTTTGGATGGTAGGCATGCCGTTTAAGAGTTTATGTGTATCAGCAGCGGCAGCTGAATTCCTAACAAGACAATCTTCGTCCAGATGAAACGAGCACGCTCCCGATTCCCGCGGGACTAGATTCAGGATTAAGTGATGTACTATTTAAATGAATTGTAAACAAGCCGTTGAATATTGATGTTGATCTTTTAAATCTTTACTGGACAAGATTTTTTTGCCGCGCGAAAATTCGGAGCGGCAATGTCGCATTTTGTAGCAGAAATTGTTGACAGACAAACGTCAAAGTGGCGACTAGTTTTTGAATATTTTCTTCGATTACATTTTTTAAAAATTAATCCGAAATTCGAGTCTTTTAAAATAAGAAAAAATGGGAAAACGACAGCATCAGAAGGATAAGATGTAAGTTAATTTTTAAAAATGTACTACTAAATTATTTTTTTTAGTATTCAGTCACATTTTTCATGTGAAATAGCACATAACATTTTTATGGCCTTTAGAATTGATGCTGATCATTTGTTTATTTAGGTATATAACATCAACAGAGTGGAGGGAACAGTATGGTGGGAAGAAGGTGGTCAATCCCAATAGCAGTGATGCCTCCTTTCGCCGGCTGCCTTTTGATCACTGCTCGCTCTCACTGCAACCCTTTGAAAACCCCCTTTGTGACACTGAAGGTCACTTATTTGACTTGCTGGCTATTGTGCCATACCTAAAGAAGTTCAAAACCAACCCAGTCACTGGCAAGGTATAATTTATATAATTATATTTCTCAAAATCATTTCTAATTGTAATAACATGTTCTTTTGTAGCCTTTGGAGGCCAAGCATCTGCTTCGCTTGAAATTTCACAAGAATGCTGAAGGCCAGTACCACTGTCCAGTCCTTTTCAAGCAGTTTACAGACAAGTCTCAGATTGTTGCCATGAAAACAACTGGCAATGTCTTCTCCTATGAGGCAGTTGAGCAGCTCAACATCAAACCCAAAAACTGGAAAGAGCTGCTGACAGACGAGCCTTTCACGCGCCAAGACATCATCACTCTGCAAGACCCCTCCCATTTAGAGAAATTCAACATCGCCAACTTTCACCACGTCAAAAACGATCAGAAAATCGAAGACGAAGGTACTTTTTAACATTTAAAATGCTATAGATACATTTTCTAACTATTTATTTGTTTATTTTAGAGTTGGTTAGAGCCAAAACAGATCCGGCTGCTCGCCTGAAATCCATCAACGCGGAAACAAAAGTCATTTTGGAACAGTTGGAGAAGGACTACAAGGCACCGGAAGAGGCTACAGTCGTAAAAGCTAAAGCCGACACCATCAATGCGGTATTAAGAGCTTTATTGACCTAGTCGTTGTTAGAGAATCTCCGGAATTCAATTCGGAATGTATTCTATTTTTATTACTATAGGCTCACTATTCCACTGGTGCGGTGGCTGCCAGCTTTACGTCAACGGTATAACTCCATTACTATGCTATTTAAATTACTTTTGAATTATAGATTTTCTCCTTGAAATTGCGCAGGTTATGCCAACGGAAACGGTTCACGAAGCAGCCATTCTTGATGAGAATATTGTGAGATATCAACGCATCAAGAAGAAGGGTAACTTAATTGCTTCATTCTATGATCTAATTGAGACTTGACTAATTCTTATTTATCAATTAGGTTATGTAAGGCTTGTCACCAATTTAGGGCCTTTGAATTTAGAATTGTATTGCGACACCGTTCCGAAAACTTGCGACAATTTTATGACTCTTTGTAAAAAGGGATATTACAACAATACAAAATTCCACCGATCCATCAAACATTTCATGGTATATTTATTATTTAAATGAATATAGAATCATTTTTCAAATTTTATAATTAATAGATTCAAGGAGGTGATCCGACTGGAACGGGTACTGGGGGTGAATCCTGTTGGGGTCCCGCATTCGAGGATGAATTCAGGCCGAATCTCTCGCACACTGGCAGAGGTGTCTTATCTATGGCAAATTCCGGAACCAATACAAACAAATCCCAATTGTAATTCAATTTACTATTTAAACGAATTTTAAAAATAATGACCGTAATTTATTACAGTTTTATCACTTACCGATCCTGCAAACATCTGGACGGTAAGCACACCATTTTCGGGAAAGTTGTTGGTGGAATTGAGACGCTAAACGCGATGGAGCGCGTCGGTACGGACAATAAGGACCGGCCCGTGGAGGAAATTCTCATTGAGGGAACCCAGATATTTACAGATCCTTACGCTGAGGTCGATGAACAGGCAAGGATATATTATGATGTAATGATTTATACGTGCTGTTAACCTAATTGTTTTTATGTAATAGTTGGTGGCAGAAAGATCAGCAGCTCTTGAAGAAGAAGCTAAGAAATTAAAAGAAGCAAAGGCATCTGCTCCTGCTCCTAAATTGAAAGCATACAAACAATCTGGCGTCGGAAAGTACATAAATCCGAAAGCGTTCACTAGCAAGTTAGTATAGCCTACTATGTTTTAATGCTTTATTTTCTATTCGACTTAATGTTTGATGTGTGTGCTTTATAGACCTGATGATGCATCTGGAACCGACTCTAAGCCTCTTGAGAAGAAAGCGAAAACATCGTCGGGATATGGGTTTGGAAATTTTAGCAGTTGGTGATGATTTGGAGATGTTCGAACTTTTGATAATGAAATATACTGTCTCAAAAGTAATATCAGTTCATCACTGTGCAATTTTATTGATCGGGTTTCAAAAAAACGCTCCCCCTGCTTTAGACTACAATCTCAAGTCAAGCTATAGACTGAAAGCTAATTTTTTACTTAATATATGAAATACAAGAAATTTAGTTCAATCTGCTTGTACGTTATGTAGCGGGAACGTCGTTAACTAAAATAAAAACCACAGAGGCGTTCACAAAGTTAAGCAATACAGAGAAGGTTATAGTTTATTCAATAGTTGATTCAATCAAAGCAGGCATATGCCGGTTAAGAGTTTATGTGTATCAGCGCAGCAGCAGCTGAATTCCTAACAAGACAATCTTCGCCCAGATGAAACGAGCACGCTCACGATTCCCGCGGGACTAGATTCAGGATGTAGATCTACATAGATATGTATCTATATAAATGAATTGCAAACAAGTTGTTGAATAAATATATTGATCGTTTTTAAAACTAACTGGTAAGCCGTAAACTGGATAAGATTTTTTTTTGCATGGTCAAAAATTCGGAGCGGCAATGTCGCATTGTGTAACAGAAATTGTTGATTGATAGAGAAACCACGGCGGAGGAGAAACGTTGGAGGCACGTTTTGTTTTCCTCTTTCAAAAGTTCTCGAGTCCTTCGTGCAGTTTAGGTTTTCATTTACTTTAGTTTTCTCTTTGGTTAAATTTAGTTTAGTTCTCGATTCTATTTTGTTTAGTTCCTGATTCAGTTTAGTTCCTGAAAATGAATAATTGGGACAGGCAGGAACAATTCCAAATTTGGTTGAAAGGGCTACCCTTCTACAACCACAACAACGAAGTTTTCAACGAAGAGAACTTACGGGAACATTTTTCTCAATTTGGCGAAGTCATCAGGGCCAATTTGGGAAGAAAAAATGGTCAACTAACAGGTAAAAGTATTTTGAAATACATAAAAAAATTAATTTTATTTTATAAATTTTTTTAGGCCTTGGGTTTGTTTGTTACAGAACCGAAGGAGGCATGGAAGAAGCCATTACTGCTGGAACGACCAGAATTGGTTCTTTGATAGTGAAAATTGAAAAGGCACGTCCAAAGCCAAAAGGCACACTGCAAGTCCATACAGGAGCTCAAGTTGCCGGAACTGTCCGTCCGCAGGTGCAGGTGCTGCAGAGAACGGCTTCTTCCTCTGCCGCGATTCCAAATGGTTTGTCGGGAGACACTTCTAGCGTCAGCGAAATTCAGCCGCAGTTAAGAGACAGAAGCTCTTCTGCTAGTTCTTCTGAGCCGGTCTCTTCTCTTAGACTGCTTACTCCAACGCCTCAACAGCAACTGCGTCAACACTTGGAGATGCAGCAGCAGCAAAGGGACGCTCCGTCCCCTCACTTTTCGGCCAACGCTTCGCAGGCGGCAGACGTGTTTGATCGGGTTCGAGTGTTGGCTGATAAATTGTTGGCAGATTTCCGCTCTGGCTACAAAAACAGTATGGAGACTCTATCCCATCTACAAGCTCTCGCCCAACTCAGCTCTCATGGTAACATTTTTATTTATATTTCCTTACAGTTTTAGACTAATTAAATTTTTTATTTAAAGGTTCCCTTGGTTTGGATTCTTTGGACGGAGCTAATCACATCGTCTCCTCCTCTCTAGGTCACTCACAGACCAACCTGGGCCTCTTGGTCAATGGTTACATGTCTCCTCACGACTCTACTGTTGGATTGCCTACTCCATCTTCGTCGCCTCAACCGCCGTCCGCAACTCACTCTTCTTTCATCGTAGGCGGAGGTAAATGTTTTTAATTAAAGTTTTCTATTCAGTTGATTATAAACAATTTAAAAATTTTAATAGGGCCTCCGCACTCGCCTCCTCATGGAATGTATCAACAGCAGCAGCCGCACCACTTGATGAAGATTACCGATCTGGATAAAAGAGTCGCTTCTTCCTCTTCTCGCCCTTCTCCGCCAGGTTTCGTCCAAGAGCAGCATCTTCAACGGTTATTGGCTAACTTGACCAGCGGAGTGGACCGCCACGGTCATCATTCGTCTGCCATGCTCCTCTATCAGATGATACAGCTGCAGTTGATTGAGCAGGAGCAGCAACGGCAGCAACTGCGTCATCAATTGGAGATGCAACACCAACAAACGACCACTCCGTCCCCTCACTCGTCGGCCAATGCTTCGCAGTCTAAAGTGTGGGCTGATTTCCGCCCTGACAACATGAATAGTATGGTGAGACTATCCAAGCTACAAGCTTCTCCCAAACTCGACTCTCATGGTAACTTTATTATAATTTTTTTTTTTCACGTTGAGACTATTAAAATGTATTATTGAAAAATTCCCTTGGTCTTGATTCTATGGTTGGAGCTAATCAGAGCGTCTCCTCCTCTCTAGGTCACTCTGACGTTCAGGGCATCGGTACCAACCTGGGCCCCTTGGTCAAGGGCGGCGTGTCTCCTCACGACCTGGTCTCTACTCTTGGATTGCCTGAACAGAAAGCTCGAACAGTCTCAACATCTTGTGCCAAACCAGGAACTGGAACGCTCATGAAAGTCCAGGTCCAAGCCATTCTCAAAGGAGACGAAGTAAGTGATTGGATGCTGTTTTCTTTATCAATTAAAAATATTAATTTTTTCCTTCAGTGTCAGGTGGGTGTTCGCAAAGTTGACGACGCTCTCCATGCTAAGAGGGACGCTATGATCACGGAAATGGAGATGTTTTACAATAATCATCAGTCTAAGATGAAGCCGATCCAACGTATGGAACAAGGAAAGCTCTATGCTGGTTTCGTAGATTCTATTTGGTTCCGCGTTCAGCTGATTGATTACGGCGATGTCAAGGATACGGTAACATTTAACTTGTGTTACCTTAATTGAAATATTGTTTTTAAAAAAACTTTTTTGCTTTTAGGCCAATGTCCTTTTGGTTGACTTCGGCGACGTAGATTCGCTTCCATTTTCTGCCATCTATGAATTGGAATCTCGTTTCTCGAGCGCTCCTCCTCAGGGCATGATCTGTAACCTTTACGGATTGACATCTTTTGCTGCTCATCAAAGCGTCTACGATTCCGCCTACAAGTAATAAGTTTATTTTAAATTCAACCATTTTTTGAAGGGTTTCATCATCACCACTTCTTTTTCAGGATGATGGAGAGCGAATACGATGCCTACGTTGTGTCGTCGGAACCTCTATCAGTTGTGCTTTACAATCCAGCTGATGGGAGCGATCTGAACGAGTGGATCCTATCTCAAGTGTATGAGAATCTGCTGCCGGAACCGCTCCCGCGCCCTGGTGGCTCTCTTGACAAAGCCTTGGTTACCGTCTCGTACGTTTCATCTGCCTGCGACGTTTACCTCCGCCGTTGTACCCAGCAGACTGCTCTAGTGGATGCACTGGTGTCATTGGCTGCTATTAGAGTTACATCTGGAATGTTGCCTCCTGCCAAGACCCTTAGTCAAGATGGTGTCTACCTGGGCCACAACGACCTACACGGCTGGTGCCGCATGGTAATCATTTTTTCAATTAGTAGCTTCTTTATTCATTTTTGAATAATGCTTAAAATTTTCCAGACCCCGCTGAGTCCTACTCCGGACGTACATGGGAACGTTCCCGTCATGCTGATGGATCACGGAGATGTTGATTTCGTCTCAATCGAATCACTACGTCTTCTTACAACATTCTCTACTGTCATGACCAAACTGCCCGGTCAGGCCGTTCGCGTCAGTTTGGCCCGAGTTCCTCCGACACCGAACAGGACGTTCACTCAGCAGGCAGCCAAGAAACTGCGTGAGATGGCTCCCCCAGATTCGAAACTCCTCCTCCGCGTTCTCGAAACATCCAAATCCGGCTTGCCTGTTGTCGAACTCTTCGAGCGCCTTGCCTCTAATAAAATAGCCATGCTGAATGCTTCACTGGAACTGGATGAAAGTCTCTACAAATCTCCAACTTCTCTGCATGTGATGGTGCCAAAGGCCAGCCTACCTTCGATCAAGAGCAATTTTGACGTCAAAGTCTTCAATGTCGTGGACCCCACCAACTTTTACATTCATCCGCTCCAAACACTGCCTGAACTCATCACCCTCGCCCGTCAGTTGAAGGTCACTTACTTTACCAAATAATTATCTACAAAATACTTTTTCATTATAAATTTATTTTTAAAAATCAGGACACCCAGCATCAACATTCAGCTGTTGACCCTGATGCCGTCGTTCTTGGTGGATACTACATCTATTGGTGCCCCGAACTCTTGGAATGCTGGCGCGTTCAAGTCATGCGTAAAATTGGAAAGTTTGTCGAGGTGTCTTTCATTGATCATGGTGGAATTCAAATAACCCCATGCAACAATCTGTTTCATCTCTCGCCCGAGTTTGGAGAACTCCCAATTCAAGCCATCAGAGCCAGACTTTATGGTATGTTCCAAATTTTGTTCGGAGATTAAAAACTTGCTTTTAAAATTATGTTTCATTTTTCAGGAGTGAAGCCAAGTGATGGAGATTGGTCCGTGCAAAACGTGCTCTTCTTCAAGAAGTTTCTAGAAAAAGTGAATACGTTTACCTCTACCGTCATGGATGTCATGCCTGACCAAACCCTCGTCTTGCAGCTCTTCGATCGTACTGGTCGCAACCAAGTTTCTGTTGCTCAATACCTTATTGACAACTTCCATGCCTCGCTCGCCTAAACGTAGTGGCCTAGCATCTTCCGTAATTTATTCTTAGCAGGTCAACCACATCTAAATCAATTATTTGTTTTTCTCCCTATCTATTTTACATTCGTTCGAGTCAAGAACTTGGAAAAAACGTTCTGACTATTTTCGTGTTCCTCTCTTTCTGCAAGAAGTGATTCCCTTCGGTCAGTCACCGGCCTTTAATAATTGAACGATAAATTTATGTTTTTTTCCCCTTCTCAGCGCTTGATTTTTTAAGAGAAAAAATTCAAGAGGTGATAGCTATTGAAGCAACATACAGCAATCATACTACAGGAAATCTGTGAAGAGATACCAAATCAAAAATTCCCCCCTCGTGAATCAGCTATGCCTTTTTTATTGATAATTATTTTCATTATTCATTACAGTGCCTTTTTATGTATTTTTTTCTCTGACTAAGAAGCTCTTCCATTTAAGTTTTAAATACAAGTTGGTTCAGAAAATATTTTGTACATTTTTACAACTGTAATCGAAATATTTTAGAACTGAAGATGAACTAAAAGTCGGTGAGTTTTCTCCTTACACTTTTGGTTATTTTGGTGGTACCACCTTTAACAGCGACGGTCAGCAACGTAATGATTATTGCAATTACACATACTATAAAAACATTACAATCAATTTTATTTGATCAAAGCAATTTTGAGTTAATTACTAAGCTGAAAAATTCAAACAAAAAGCATTGGCTGTTGACCACCTTTGAGGATTTTTCCATTGTAGACGCCGATAAAACCGCTTTCACTTGTTATGGTTGTGCAACCGATTGCTAGTAGATCGAGATAATTTTACTTAACAGGTATGTTAGGTTGTTAATAAATAATATGTTATCTAAATATCGGACTGCGCTAGTGAAGATTGCCAGTTATGAAGAAAATTTTAACAGGGAGAATTTGAGATGATTCGTCGTTACTTTCTGCATCAGACGCAGGACTTCCGGTTTTGATCAAGCGTACTTACTGAAATGATCGTCAATATCTTATTAATCTTCCAAAGCTACTATATAGAGCTAATATCGGACACGGATAATTCCTGTATACGGGAGGGAGGCTGCTTGAGTATCACCACTGAGAAGAGTATGATCATACTGCTCTGACCTATCAACGTTCTTGCTGGCCAACCTGCTAAAAGTGACTGGATCTATGTGACTGGATTTAAGAGAAAAAGGCGAACCCTGCTTCACATCGCGGGCGTAACCTTGCCAACTTCCGACAGTTTTGTTGTCGTCCTTCACCTCCTCCTTGACTCAGGAGCCGATACCAATGCAAGTGACGTTATAAAGTACCCTTTCACCTTCTGGCCAAATTCAACTGAGAGGTGGTTGATGCTGCATATCACACCTCCTTTTGGAGAAAGGGGAACACTTTGATGGTCATCATTCATCAGCGAGAGACGGCTGCGACTAACTAAAAGAAAGAGCTAATTAATGGATCGAGTAATAATATGATCATGTTAAGAAATTGAGTGTGATCGACCATTCCTAGAAATGAAGTGACTTGTGTCGTTTTCAATTCCAAATAAAAATCTGTCGTCGATAACTTTCTAATTCTTATTTTAAAAAGAGCCTCTTGGTGTAATATCGTTCAAAACATGTGAAAGAGAAAAAGAAAACAGTTTGAATACAAAAAAAGGACGCAAGAGACCATCACAAGGGAATCATCTTTTAGTCTTTTACAGCAGTGAGCGGAGAAATGTATGTGCTTTTTTTGTTTCAAAAGAAAAAAAGGCTAAAAAAGATAACACATCCTAGTAATTTGTAAAAAGATACAAATGAAAAGCAGGAAAAAGGGTTGATGCCTTTAAAATTTAAAGGCATCAAAACTTGCTACGAATTTAATCGTCTTTCTTACAATAACACTCTGAGTTCGCTGACATAATTTAAGAGAAAAAAAGTTCACTTCCTTTCAAAGGCAAGATGAATTTCGCGTAAAGAGAAAGTAGTCGTTTGATTCACATGATGCAACAGCGCTCGTTCCAGAACCCAGTTTGGATGACAGGATTGCTCACTCGCCTAGAGATCATCTGCATAAAATAGTCAAAAGTTTGAGATGCCTCCGTAATTAATTTTTCATAAATTGCATGTTTACCTCTCCAGACTTGTTAAATAGAGTGGTGACCGTTTCACCTTCCGGAGCAACAGGCCGGCGATCTTTCCATTCAAATTCATATGAAATTATTAAGCTGATATTTAATTGACAAAGGCGAGTAATATATTTGCAAGCTATTAATTACCGTAAGACCATATGATAATGTTGTCATAAGGAGCAATCTTGAGTTCGTGTTTGAAATTCAGCATGTACGCGACTTTGCTGGTCTCGTAAACCAGCCAACAGCCGCCAAGAGACACCTCCTGAACAGGAACTATTTATTCATGAATTTTAAAAAAATTAAAAATTGTAATTTGGTTACCTTGTCACCCTCGTTCATTAGACGGACGAACTTGCCTTCACGATTCACTTTCACATTGACATCCCCATTAGTGGAGACACATTCACTAAATTCAGCTCCCTGATTCGACGAGACATTGTCAAGTTTGATCCCCAGCTGCTCGACTACATGTGTCGGAGACTTGATCAGAGTTCCAGCTAGAGCTGATTTGGATTCATGCGAAGGAGTGGAGTTCAATCTGATAAAATAATATGATTATATGAGACCATATTAGTAAAACGTCAAGGAGAATAAATAAACTACAAAAGGAGCAAACCTAGTTTCTTCGACCTCCAGGAGCTTCCAGAGAGCGCCGATCTCCAAGTCAATTGAGGCATCGATGTCCATCAAGTTCGGATAATCCTGCAATTGCACAATCATTTGACGACGGAATTGGTCGATCTCTTTCCGTAGCTCATTCATAAATGAGCCGTACGAGCTGCGCTCTATGTCCAAGCTCATTTCCTGTTAAGCAATAATAGGAAGCAGAAAATATGGGAAAGTAATAAATATTAACAAGATCTTTGCTTAGCACATATTACAAAAAATTATGGTACCTTCAAGTGAGTGTTAATGCTGTTTTGCTGAGCAGCAGCTAGACCCTCTAAATTTTGCATCTCAGTCTGGTACAGCTGAGTACCAATTTCATCTCTGTTGTGCTGCATCTGTGCTTCATAATGGCTGCGAAAATCCTGCAAAGCACGCTGAAAACGGGCTAGGAATTCTTCATCAAGCCGACTACTCATCTCACTGATTTCCGCTTGTTTGCAAGCCATCTCCTTCACATACATCTACAAAACACAAAAAAAAAAAAAGAGAAAGGTAGGCAACAAATAATTTTTATGTATCAGAATAAAGATGTGATCTATATAGTACATACCTCCTTGTTGAAAGCCAGCTCCTCTTGCAGCATCACGTAACGTTTCTCAAGATCGGCACGCGCCAAAAGCTCTATTTCCAGCTGGTTTTGAAGATCATGCACTTGCTTTGTCAACTGGTCCCTCTTACAATTTCTAAACATAAATAAATATATCAGCTTAATAAAACTGCAATAATATTTTAAAATGACAAACAAGATTTTAATTTGCTTACTTTAGAGTCTTTTCATCAATAAATTCCAAATGGAATTGTGATTTCTCCCTGGCTGTTTTAGGGAAGGTCTGCTGAAATTCTGCAAGTTGTTTCCGATAAAAGCTGCGAACTGAAGAGACCTCTGTGGAGATGCTGTTTTGAAGAGCAGTGATCTGGACAGTGAGCTGATTTTTCTCAACTTCCAGTCGATGGACTTTGACGATGTAGGCTGCAAGTCGGTAGGCTGCAAGTCGGTCGTTCAAACCTTGTAGATTAACCTTTTCTTGCATTCGTGAGAGCTGGGTCTGGGTAGGACTGATGGGGTCAAAGCGAGACCGATGGGAGGACGCCGATTTCCCAAGAATATCAATAATCACATCATCGGGTGCACTTCGGGAGGTATGCAATGAGAAAGAATGAACTTGTGGAACGTCTATAGACGACATTTTCGTTCGTTTGAAAACAAGCTACGAGGATATTTAAAATATGCACCACCAAAACACCGGTAGTTTTTAAAATGCACTCACACCGTCACACGTGGTAAGAGCAACACGAATGCACGACCTTGCTAGAAGGGAGTCTGTCAGTCTGCTTTCGCCCCTCTGCAACTAGACAACTTTTTGGGGGTGAGAGGAGAGAGAGAGGGACGGAGCCAGGGAGGTGCGGAGGGATACATAACCATGATTGGCTGCATTGGCAGCACCCGTCACCCTCTCACTGAGCCGTGCACACCGCACCGTAGGCCAAGGCCGTAGCGAGTATCAACAGTTGAATTTACGTACTCGAATTAATCATTGTTTGGAACTTTTGATTGCTACTCGTCGTGAAAAATCTCACAACATTCACCTCCTTCATCTTTTATGAGGTGTGTAGTATGTTTAAGTCGTCCAGAATTTGTAAAATTATTAGACTTTCGTTATTAGAAACTGGGCTATCGGCTAGAATCAATAAAAAGAGTATAAACAAAATTACCATCTCTTTTTTTAAAGCAGGCAGGGTTCAGCATAAGTACAGTGCTACCTGCTATGACTAAACTTGATTTTGCAAATTTCCAGGTGACAGATCACATTTGGTTGTTTACAGCAATAAATAGGAGACCAGCACATCAGAAAAAGTGTCTCAGGAAATAGAGGTAATAGCTACATAGATATAATATCACCTAATACTCTTAAACAATAGCCATATCTAGTTACATTATTTGCTATAAATGTTGCTATCGATTTGAATTTAGAGTGTAGGAAAGAAAGTTGAGGCTGAAATTCAGTGACACTTCACATCACCGTCGTCACACTAGGACGAGGCGTTTCGTGATACTGTAACTTATCCATTACGTCAAATACAAGCAGGTATGTAATATTATTTATAGTATATATTTATAGTATATATGCTTTTATACATAACCTTACAGAGTTTTGCTATATTTTTTATCTTTTTATCTATATAAAAACAGAAAGAGAGCTCAAAAATGGGGGCTATTTTCAGCAGTGCTGACGTGAAATGTCCTTTCGAACCACTCACGTCCCTTTCATCGATGCCGCCAATGGGATTACGTCAAGTCAAAGTGATTGAAAACCACATTTCTTCTTCGAGATGTTATCATCCTCCACTTAAAGATCTTGTCTACCATGGATCTTACGATGGCACTACCCCGTTGCTACTGGCATGCGAATACGGTGACCTTAACGCTGTTAAACGCATCGTTGAATTGTGGGGAGTGAATGTTCGAGCCACTGCCGTTTACTACATGACAATCTCTCCGAACTTGATCGTCGTAGAATCCTCCCACCAGTCTGGAAACGTTACCGTACCTAGATTAGAAATACGCAAGGCACAATGGATCAAGATCGATGTAGCAAGCCCACTGTTCGTTGCTGCAAACTGTGGGAACTTCGACATCGCCCGGTATTTGCTCAAGAAAGGAGCTGACGTCCGCGCTAAAACGGCTTGTGAAGCTCACATTGGATACGACGGTTCGACTCCACTACACGGAGCTTTCTTTGACTCGAGACATCATGATGAAACGAAGGCAGCTCCCATGGCCCGCTTATTGCTGGAAGCCGGAGCCGATCCATCGGCGCTATCTTGCGACCAAACCCCCATTTGGATGAAGCCCAATCGGTACGGTCGGTACAATAAATGCATTTGTGGCGTGGAAGCCGCTGTTGCACTCATCAATCATGGTTTGGACTTGTCCCAGCGTGATCCGGAATTTTCCATGACAATCCTTCATCACTGGGCTAGTCTGAAAAAAGATATCTCTGTACAGCAGCAGTCTTTGTCCGTCGTCAAGCTACTTCTTGACAAGGGTGCCGATCTTCTTGCCCGCGATTGCCGCGGCTTTACACCTATCATCTCTGCAGTCCTCGGTAAACCCGATTCCTACTCCTGCCGCTCACCTGCCAATCCGATTGCTTTGCATTTTCTACTGGAGAGAGACGACGTCCCCCGAACAGACAAGATAGATGCTCTCGAACTGGCCGGTGCCGATATCCTCCGCGTTTCGAAGAGGGCTCCACAATATCTCGAAGCAATTGGATACTGGCGTAGAGCCTTACAACTTCGTCAAGGAACTAAGGACTGTGAACCTATCCCTAAAAGTCCACTAAATCTTGAGACAGTTAAGACCGTCGAATGGACCACGTCAGCAGAGCTTGAAAACATTATTCAACATCCCTCCGAGTATCTCATACAGTCTTTCTTAGTTCAATTGAGATTCGTCATTTCCTGCAACACTTGGAAGGCTTTAGATTCCTTTCTTCATGCTCTAAGGGAACATGATGATTACCTTAATCAACCAGATAGATTTGCCCATGCCCTAGAAATGCTCTGGGCAGTGCTGGAAACAATTCGTTGTTATTTTCCGCTTCGAACATCAAAGCTTTCGCATTGGATAATGCGCACTACTAAAAACCTCGTGGAATACTTATGTAACCTTCAAAGAGACGATCCACTTCATCTGACCGTCGAGATCATGAAGATTTCACTGGAGCTCATATCGGACACGGATCATTCCTATATGGCGGACTGCTCCGGTACTACCACCAAAGACCACATGCTTACTCTGCTCGAACTTATCGAACTTCTGGTTCGTCTACCTCATCACATGCTGAATCAAACTGGTGCAGGAGAAAACTCAAACTCCAGGTCATCGAAATCCCATGAAACCATCATCAGGGAAAGTCTTAATGACTTGGTTCAGCGAGAGAGACGTGATGAAAAAGGGCGAACCTTGCTTCACATCGCGTGTCAGTTCTTCTCAACTTCCGAAACTTTCGGTGATTTTTTCCCTCCAGCTCCTAACATGGTTTACAGCCTTCCTTCTCCCCGACTGAACACTATTCGCCTTCTCCTTACCTCCGGAGCTGACCCTAATTCTTGTGACGCAAATGGAGACGCACCACTTCACGTTCTGGCCAAATTCAACGGAGTGTTGGTTGATGTTGCTGCCGATCTACTCTTGGAAAATGGAGCGCACTTTGACCGTGTAAACAAATCTGGAAAGACGGCTGTGGATGTCTGGATCGAACGCAATGAATACGCGGACGAATGGAGCGATCGTCCTAGCTGGTGCCGCCAGTCCGCACCGCGCCCGTTGATGTGTCAATGTGCTCGAGTTATTCGTGTGAACAAAGTGCCTTACACGGCGGAGCCTTTTACTTTACCCTTAACTCTCCAGCCATTCGTTGAGTTGCACTAAATGCCATTTGTTCCTTAAGTGTAATCCCCCCCTTCTCATCCCTACTCTACTTACGATTGCACATCTTGTCGATCTTGGACTAAGTTTTTCAATACAGAAAATTGTTTTTTGAACTGATTCCTCTTCTCTTATTATATTAGCAAAGCAACTGGAAAAATATTTTTACTATGGAGAGCCCGCGAACTTTTTAAGCGGTCAAGAAAAAAATCTTTAGTTACGAAGCAGATTTCTTTCTAACAAGCGTTAATATTGTAAAGAGGCACAAGAATCCAAAGGTACAATTTAATTAAACGGATACGTCGTCAATGTAAACTGGATAGTAACTAGCGGTAGCATTCTAATCAACCGCTAGCTCGAAAAAGTCTCTGAACAGGTCTATTGGCTGGGTTCATTAGCATAATGGGAATTATGGGATACATTAAGGGATACATTAGATTCATCATCTTCACTACAAAGATCCAGCTCATGATCCATCCAAAGGCATAAGTAGAAAAAATTCTAAGTCCAAAAACTTAAATGTTTCACTTTATTTTCTCATAAAATATATTTCCATCTGGTCAATAAGAAAAGAAAAGAAATAGTTAAAGCTGATATATTAAAAAAAGAATTAAATCCCTTTTCCCCTTTCGAAAAGCCCGGGCGACGGAAAAAAAGTTAGATATCGATAGTTAAGCTGTCAAGAATTGATTCCTAAGCATTGTATGTCTGCTGTTGTAATCATGGAGCCGGCGGTGAGTACCACATGGTTTTTATACTTAAACTTTAAATTTATAATTGAAAATGTTAATGAGGAAACTATATTTGATTGTAGTTATCAAAAGCTTTGAAGGACTTACCGCTGAAGCTTCAAACAGCTAGTAATCTTGAACGAATCGAAGTTTTCAAAGCCCTGAACGATGCCTTCACCGACTCAACTTCAGGTAAACTTGAAATGTCATCATGCATATTCCCGTTATACTGTATATTTCAAGTGATTTATCATAAGGATTAAAGGAGACATTATGCTTATTTTTTTCTCAATTTTCAAATTTTGTGTAGTAGCCTATCATTAATACTTTTTCACCTCAGCAGCTGTGTGCACGAGTGTTGAAAACTATTCAATTGTATAAATATTAAGCTATTACAGGTGTAATGTTTTCTGTATTTTATTCTTCTAGATATTAGTGAAGGAGTTATCAAAGGAGTATCCAGAGTGCTTTTGCTGACACTGCCTCGGTACCACAAGAGTTCAGCCCGAAAATTAGTTCAAAACTTTCTGCTGGTTCTTCTAAAGCACCACAATGAACTTTCAGTCCCACACTTGGCAGCCAGTCTATCTGGCTATGCTACCTCATTTAGGAACACAGCTGCTTCGTAAGTTTACCAGCTATAAAACATAAGTTTTAGTATCTAACATGTTTATTAAATTTACTTGTAATATCTAGATCAACCCTTGCAAAAGAAATGTTGATTGCACTGGACTGGTCTTGCTTAATACTCTCCAATGGGTTTAAGGAAGTTGCCAACTGCACTGGAATCCCATTCCAAAAATTGGTGGAAGCCCAATCATGTCTATATACAAGTATCATGGCCTCAAAATCTAAAAAGACTATTGATAAAGCATGCCACAGGTGGGAAAAATAAAATAAAGAAAAGTCATTGTTGATTAATATTAATCTTTTTTCTTTAGGTTAAATCAATCCTGGAAGCACCTACCAGGTATTGAAGCCCAGTACTGGGCCGCCATCAGCAGCACGGAAGCTTCATCCCAATCGCTCGTGTTCGGCTGTGCCATTCTAGAGCGCCTTCATGCTGCTAATCAAACCGAGACGGTTGCCGCCATGAAGCAGTGGATGCTCGACTCATTCATCAAACTGGTGGTCAGCACCAAAGTAAAACCGGACGGATATTTAGTCGAGCAATGTCGTCCTCTGCTGAAGCGCCTTACCCACGATGACTTCAAGAGCCTCCTCTTACCGGCTATCCTCAAAGCTCTGCTCCGCAGTCCAGAAATCTGTTTAGGATCTGTTGGACAGATTTTGGGAGCCTTTTCATTGGACCTCAGTCCCTATGCTGCTGATCTTGGGAAGCCGATCGCTGCCTCTCTTCACTCGAAAGAAGATAGCCTTCGTGATGAGGCCGTTGCGGCCGTAGACTCTCTGGCCAAGCAGTGCAGTGATCCAGCTGCCATCCGATCCCTGTTGAACCTCTTTTTCGGTGTCTTACAAGGATCCGAAGGGAAACTGACTGTCGCTTCTCACAAAGTATCTGTGATTGATGGAATTGCACAACTGAGCAAACATTGCGCCACTGGTCCCGAAGTTAACAAGCTGAGTCTGGAGGCAACAGAGCACTTTGTCAAAGTTTTGGATTCCGAGGTCCATGAAGGTACGCTGATCCAAGCCCTAGCAGCTCTATCCTTGTGGACCGCTCGGTATGCATCCGTCGTCCCGAAATCGTTGATGGAAATGTTCAAGAAGGGACCGTCACTCAAGACGGCTACTGCATCGGTACGGACGAGTTATGTGCGATGCATGGTTGCTTCCTTCCACGGAGAGTCTCTTCCTCAAGGATCAGAAATGGTTCCAACATTGATGAAATCCGTTGAGCGCGCTTCGGCTCAGCCCACCCAAGTACCGATCGTTGCAGAAGGTTTGGCGGCTGCTGTGTTGCTTATTCGCATCGTCGACAATGACGTAAAGGTAGCTACTTAACCAGCTTTTGCTATTTTGAAAATAAATTTTAATATTTATCATTTTAGGTGGAAAATCTGTTAGGCCCGTTGTGGAATGTCATCTTGGATACGGAGAAGCTCATCTTTCTCAACGACAAGATGCTCTCGTCTTACACCGAAGAGAATCTGCACGATGTTGTCCAGTTGAGCGAATCGTTAATGATGACCCAAGAAGAACGCGTGGGAGATAAAGCTGGGCCATTCTTGAGGGCTCTTGTTCTTGCTTTAACTCGACCGAGCCATCCTCTCCGCACTCGAGCCTCTACTGCTGTCAAGAAGATCATCAACGGGACCAACGGTGTGGACCGCTCTGTTGCTCTCATTGCTGAACTTAATTCGTTCCTTGAAGGGGTGAAGATCGTTTCCGGCTCAAGAAATCGTGAAGAAACTGAAGGAGGACCGACTATCGTCCCCCTAAACGAAGTGGACGCCAACTCTCTGGTTTTCTGCCTTCGATCCCTTACTTCAATAACGAAACGAGACAATCCTAGCTGTGATCGTGTTGCACTTGCTGCATTCAAAGCTGCCCACTTCCCGGGTGTCGTTCAGATCCAGCCACTCTGCTGGTATTACATCGTCAAATCTTACGGACTGATGCCCAAAACGGTTATCAAACGCACCTACCCTCAATTGAAAGACATGTTCATCAAGAATCACGAAGTTGGAGCTTGGCCCGAATCTTGTCTAGCTGGTTTCTTGAAACTCGCACCAGAAGAGGCCATCAAGGATGTACTAGATGCTGTCGGAGTTGTTCTATCCCAAGAAGATTTGCTTCGAGTTTCCCGAGACGACTACTTCATCTTTAGGACCCCTGAAGGAGAGCTCTACGACCGGAGTGTAATGGAGAACGCTAAAGAGGACAATGCCCTACAAAACATGAAACGAGAATCGAGAGTCTACTCCTACCAGGAACAGATGGAAGAGCTACAACTCCGTCGTGAACTGGAAGAGAAGCGGAAACGTGAAGGGAAATATAAAGAGCCGGAGCTGAATCCTAAACAGAAAGAAGCTATCCGACTTCAGATGGAGAAAGAAGGGGCCATTCGTAATAAAGTATCAATCCTAAACGCTGCCGTTCAACAGGCGTGCTCCATGCTTAGAGCCGCTTTGGATAGTGTTCCCAGCATCCTATCGAACCACTTGACCAAACTAATACCGGAAATCCTTCGAGCTCTGAGCTCTCCTGTAGCTGCTCCGCTTCTCCAGCCCATCTGGATCGATCTCCGCAAAGTCGTTTTCCCAGCTCCGATTGATTTGATGGCTGAAAGCATTGCTCACGTCACACTGCGATTAGTTAAGCCTCAATGTGATTTGGATCCTGCCTGGGAGATGGAGCCTATTGATGCCGCTTCTCGTCGCATCTTGGCTCAGCTGCAGCGCTCCTCTGCTAAGGAACCGCTGGATGCACCCACCTTTACTTACGTGTTCCCGTTCGTTCGCGGTACTTTAAAGACTTTGAGCTCTAAAGAGGAGAATTTGGCTACTCAGGTATATTAAATTGTTTATACATTTGTATAATAACCATTATAAATCATATTTTTATTATAGGGTGTCCAATTCATTGAGCGGCATTCAAAACTACGTTCAGTGGATGAGAATAACCATTCATACCCGGAGCGTAATCCTCGTCTTTTGCCACTAAAAGAGATGATGCAGCTGTTGGTACACGTTATTGGCACAACAAGTGGTCGGGAGCAACAGGCTGCTTACGCCGCTCTTCTTGAAACAGCAACAGCTGTCTCTGGTCGTCCTGGATGCGCTACAGCCACTGACGATGAGATCATCTGTCTCTTGGAAGGACTTGAGAGCAGTGTGGACTCTGTCCGTGATGCTTGCCTCTACAGTCTTACCATCCTGCTTCCCATCTTGTCGCGCAACCGGACCAAGGTGCTAACTAATCGTCTCATTCATCGGCTCTGGGTTGCCAAGTTTGACGTTGTCCCTGAAATCCGTGAAAGGGTAAATCCGAATTTTGTATTTGAGAACCAACAAATGTTTAATTTAAAATTATAATTTTGTATTACAGGGAGAACAATTATGGGTTGCAGCTCAGTTGGCACCAACAAAGAACATTCAAGAGCTACTACTGCAAGATGTGATGCACATGGTGGAGCCCGTCCGGGCCGCCGGAGCCGAAGGTTTGGCTTCTGCTCTTCAGCTCAATGCCGCCGAAGTTGATCCCACTGTCAAGCGTCTCATGAAGCTTTACGGAGACAAGTTGGCTCTCACTCCGCCCGTGCTGGACAACTTTGGACGCGAGCTGGAACCAGCTATCGATGTATGGCAGCCGAGGGCTGGTATCGGACTTGCTCTTTATCGTATCGTCCCCTTACTGGATGAAGGAGGAGCTGTCCGTCTTGCTGGTTTTTTCGTGCCTAAAGGGCTCGGTGATCGTCACGAAGATGTCCAAAAGAATATGCTAAACGCAGCCGTGGCTTTAGTTGATCAGCATGGGAAAGAAACCATCTCCAAGTTGCTGCCCGTCTTTGAGAAATTCATGGACGATGCTCCTAAATCCGGAAGCTTCGATTCGGTCCGCCAGTCAGTCGTCATCCTAATGGGCTCTCTTGCCCGCCATTTGGAGAAGGAGGATCCTCGAGTGAAGCCCATTATATTCAAGCTTGTGGACGCTTTGTCGACCCCATCGCAGCCCGTCCAGGAGGCTGTCGCCAACTGCCTTCCACCTCTTGTTCCAGCCATCAAAGACGAAGTTGCTCCTTTGGTCCAGCGCCTCTTACAAAAACTACTCTCATCCAACGCATATGGTGACCGGAAAGGTGCGGCTTACGGTATCGCAGGTATCGTTAAAGGCTTGGGCATCTTGTCTCTCAAACAGCTCGACATTATGACCTCATTGACGGAAGCCATTCAAAACAAGAAGAACATCCGATACCGAGAAGGTGCGCTCTTTGCCTTTGAGCAACTGTGTTCCATGTTGGGCCGTCTCTTCGAGCCTTACATTGTTCACGTTTTGCCCCACTTGTTGCTCTGTTTTGGTGACTCGAATCAGTTCGTCCGTGAAGCGGCGGATGACACGGCTAAAGCTGTTATGAGTAAGCTCAGCGCTCATGGTGTCAAGCTCGTTCTACCTTCCTTGTTGGCTGCACTGGAACAGGATTCTTGGAGGACTAAAACTGGATCGGTCGAGCTCCTCGGAGCCATGGCTTACTGTGCTCCACGTCAGCTCTCCTCTTGCTTACCTGGCATCGTTCCAAAACTGATTGAGGTCCTTGGTGACAGTCACGTTAAGGTCCAACAAGCTGGAGCCCAAGCCTTGCAGATAATTGGCTCTGTCATTCGAAATCCCGAGATTCAGGCAATTGTTCCAGTGCTGCTTGAAGCTCTTCAAGATCCGGCCAAGAGAACTTCTTCTTGCTTGGCAACTTTGTTAGAAACCAAGTTTGTTCACTTCATCGACGCTCCTTCCCTGGCTCTTATCATGCCTGTCGTCCAGCGTGCGTTCCAGGATCGTTCCACAGAGACCCGTAAAATGGCTGCTCAAATTATCGGCAACATGTAATGAATTTTTAATATTTTTTTTATTATCTTCGTTTACTAATTTTTTTTTTTTTTAATTCAAGGTATTCTCTAACGGATCAAAAGGATCTAAGTCCTTACTTGTCCACAATCATCCCGGGACTCAAGGCCTCTTTACTCGATCCCGTCCCGGAGGTCCGCAGTGTTTCCGCTCGAGCCCTCGGCGCAATGGTTCGTGGTATGGGTGAAGCCTCTTTCGACGACCTTCTTCCTTGGCTGATGCAGACCCTTACATCCGAAGCCTCTTCAGTGGACCGCAGTGGTGCTGCTCAGGGTCTCTCTGAGGTCGTTGGTGGTCTTGGTGTCGACAAGCTTCATAAGCTGATGCCGGAAATTATTGCAACGGCCGAACGGCAGGACATTGCTCCCCATGTCAAGGACGGATACATTACGATGTTCATCTACCTTCCGGGTGTTTTCCAGAACGAGTTTACTCCTTATATTAGCCAAATTATCCCATCTATCCTCAAGGCGCTCGCTGATGAGAACGAATTTGTCCGTGATACAGCCCTTCGTGCCGGACAGAGGATTGTCAATATGTACGCCGATACGGCCATCATGCTTCTGCTTCCTGAGCTGGAACTCGGACTCTTTGATGACAACTGGCGTATCCGTTATTCTTCTATCCAGCTGCTGGGTGACCTCCTTTACAAGATCTCTGGAGTGTCTGGTAAGATGAGCACAGAGACGGCCAGCGAGGACGACAACTTCGGAACTGAACAATCCCACAGAGCCATCATGGACACATTGGGTCCGGAACGACGAAACCGAGTGTTGGCTGGTCTCTACATGGGCCGCTCAGATGTGGCTCTTCTCGTCCGTCAAGCTGCCCTCCACGTCTGGAAGGTGGTGGTTACCAATACACCCCGCACTCTCAGAGAGATCCTGTCTACATTATTCAACTTGCTGCTGGGATGTTTGGCATCGAACGTTTACGATAAGCGCCAAGTAGCTGCCAGGACCCTCGGAGACTTGGTCCGCAAACTGGGTGAGCGCGTTCTCCCCGAGATCATTCCAATTTTGGAACAGGGACTCAACTCTGGAGAGCCCGACACCCGCCAGGTAATCACATTTAACTTTTTCTTCTTTACCAAAATTTAATGAGTTATTTTATTAGGGTGTTTGCATCGGCTTGTCTGAAATCATGGCGTCTACATCCCGCGAGATGGTGATGACTTTCGTCGACAGCTTGGTACCGACTGTGCGCAAGGCTCTATGCGATCCACTTCCGGAGGTCCGTCAAGCCGCTGCCAAAACGTTCGACAGCCTGCACAGTACAGTGGGAGGACGAGCGCTGGATGACATTCTACCCTTCATGCTTGAAGCCCTCAACGATCCTGATGATGGAGAGAACGCTCTAGACGGTCTCCGTCAAGTGATGGCCATCAAGAGCCGTGTCGTCCTACCGTACTTGATCCCGCACCTTACGGCACCACCTGTTAACACCAAGGCGCTCTCCGTTCTTGCATCGGTGGCCGGTGACGCTCTTGCCCGCCACTTCAACCGACTCCTTCCGGCGCTTTTGGCTGCCGTTACGGCTGCAGCTGGAACGCCTACTGAAGCCCAAGAAGTAGAGTACTGTCAAGTTGTACTACTCTCTGTTCAGGATGAGCAAGGCATCCGTGCAATCATGGACGAACTTTTGTCCAGCACTAAATCTGAGAAGGTAATTTCTTAATTTTTGACTTTAACTTTCAACTTTTAAACTTACTATTGCTTTTATTTCCAGATTTCTGTTCGTAGAGCGGCAGTAGCACTTCTTTCCGGCTTCTGCACACACACTAAAGCGGATTACATCCAGTACGTTCCGCAGCTCTTGCGTGGCTTGATCCATCTCTTAACCGATTCCGATCCTGGAGTCCTCAACCCAGCTTTAGACGCTCTCAACGCCGTCATCAAAACTCTAGACTCTACCCAACAGATGAGTCACGTTGGAGATCTTCGTCAAGCCGTCCGATTTGCGGCCAGCGACCTTAAGGGTCAAGAATATTTGCCAGGCTGCTGCCTTTCAAAAGGCATTGCTCCACTCCTGCCCGTTTATCGTGAAGCGATCCTCAACGGCCCTCCAGAGATGAAGGAACAAGCAGCACAAGGACTCGGAGAGCTCATTAAATTAACGTCGCCTGAAGCTCTAAAGCCATCCGTCGTTGCCATCACAGGTCCACTCATCCGCATCTTGGGTGACCGATTCAGCGCCGGTGTCAAAGTGGCTGTTTTGGAGACACTGGCCCTCTTATTGGCTAAAGTCGGTGCTCTACTGAAACCTTTCTTGCCTCAGCTGCAGACTACTTTTGTGAAATCTTTGAGCGATCCTAATCGCCAGGTTGGTTTCTCTCTCTTTTTTTTTAATATGTAGATTAGCTTGAACGAATATTTTTTAGTGTGCCAGTTTTCGTCTATTTTTTAAAGCGTTTTATGTAAATTGCTCCATCAACCCAGAATTGCCCAGAAGTAGCAATTACCCGTATATATTATTATTTATACAGCTGTAGTATTTTCTAACTTATTTTATTTTTTTTACAGTTGTTAAATTCTTGGAACGAAGATTACGTTATTAAGAAAAATGTTGTTTTGATGTTTCCTCTTCTTTTTTTTTAATGCCTCTCAATTTTGTGTTTTTGTGTAGGTCCGGCTAAAAGCGGCTGCCGCTTTGGGCCACTTGATCGTCATCCACACGCGAGCCGATCCGCTCTTCAACGAATTATACACGAGCATCAAGACGGTGGAAGATTCGTCCATCCGAGAGACGTCGCTTCAGGCCTTGCGAGGCCTCATCACTCCTGCCGGTGATAAGATGAGCGAACCCATCCGCAAATCAATCATGGCTACTTTATTAGCCATGCTCTCCCATCCGGAAGATACAACCCGATCGGCAGCTGCTGGATGTCTCGGAGCTCTCTGCCGTCGTCTTCCAGCGGATGAGCTGAGCAGTCTTGCCGGAGAGTGTCTTTTAACCGATGATTCTTCTGCAGACTGGACGCTTCGTCATGGCCGCAGTGCTGCCCTTTCTGTAGCTCTCAAAGAGGCACCCGAACAGATCTACACGGCTGAATGGCGTGATAAACTCCATCGCGTTCTTCTCAGCTATTTGGCCGCCGATCGTATTCCCATCGTATCCAACAGCATTCGAGCGTAAGAATGATTTTTTTTCAAATAAAAAATTATGTAGTCATGTTTAACTCTCTGTTTTTCTTTTCAGGATCGGCTTTCTATTCAACCATCTGGCGAGCTCAGCTTTAGAGGCTGGAAATAAGAACTTTAGCTTTCCCAGCGCTTTGGCACAACCTTTCGCAAAAACGTTGAATCACGCTAGTAACGAGGTGAAACAGCTGGTTGCCCAATGCAGTCACAATCTCGCCCGAAAAGTGGACTGTATGCTTCCGCCGGATTTCCTCAAAGTCCTTTTACCACAGCTGGTTAACGGAACCAAAGAAAAGAATACGGCCGTCCGATCCGCCTGCGAATTTTCACTTGTTACGCTCCTCCGACTCCGTTTCCAAGGTGATGACACCCAACAGCAGTGCGTCAATCTACTGGATCCCGGCGCCCGAGAATCCCTCTCTGAGGTCATCTCCAAAGTTTTGCGGAAATTGGCCAGCCAGCCGGAAACCAGGGAAGAAGAGTTGGATGCTACTTTGGTGTCTTAATTTTTTCTTGCTGTGGCGAATCGAATTTTGTTCGCTCCTCTGAATGGTTTTTTCTCTTTTTTTCGCACGATCATCGTGCTTGTGTATTATGATGAAAAGAGAGAATAGAATGAGGGAAGCTGAATGAATATATTTCTCGGTCATTGTGTTGTTACAAAGCTCATGTTGATTGCACGAAAGAAATCCCGCTGCGGAGTAATTTGATCCTATTGGAATCCGTTGCGGAATGTAAAGAGAGAGAGAAATCGTTAAAAAAAGAAAAGAATGAGGTTATTCCGTCCTCCCCAAATAGTTGAAGGTACTAAACACTGCCTCTTAATGAAGAGGCCCTATCGTAAGGAAAACAAAAGGTTTTCCATCTGCTGGAGAGAGCGCCCTTCCATTTTGTGTTGTTTTTATGAACATCCCCGCACCTTAAATCTTGTAGGCGGGTTACAGCAGAGCGGGACTATAAAACAGGATCAAGTTAATCATAGTTGACCGTACTGAAGGCCCTGATTACGGTATCATTACAACTAGACTCTTACAACTCGTTTACATTTTACGACGGCGTTTTTTTTTTTACCTTGGCAACATTTACGACCTGGATTCCTCGCCGTCTATACTTAGGTAAAAAAAGAGGGGAAACAACAAGAATATATATCCTCCCTTAAACAAGCGGTACCCCTTCTGCATAATTTCAGGTAGTTTGTATCAAGAAAAATCTTTAGACTCGGTTTCCTTCGACATAGTATAGAAAAAAAGGTAGATTCATAATAGCCGTGGCAATTATATCTATCGAGTCGGGAAACACCTACTCCTCGATGGATCGCGTACGGCCCATAAAAAAGAGTGCGCGCGTGTCGGAACCCAAAGCGAAGACCTCCTGGCGCGGGTTTCCGAAAGAGCGCGCGCATTCTCTATTTTTTAAATAACGAATAATGTGCTCAATAAAGAAGCATATACACGGGTCTATAGTTTGTTATTTAAATTCTAAAAGCCACTGACTTGTGTGGTCTTTTAAAAGAGTTGATTATAGATCATATTTATATTTTTGATGGAATATATTCGTGAATATAATATTTATGAGAAAAACAAATCCGGAAATGATGTGCGAATCATTTCCCGCTATAATTCAGGTAGATGGTTGAGCGGGCGCCAGGTGGCCCACAGGTGAAGAGAGAGAAAGAAAAAAAAATCCAAATAGGAGGTGCCCTTCGCGTGTGTTGAAGAAGAAGAAAAAATATAATGCATTTTCTTTTTGAAGCCGAAGGCATTTTTTTTCTCTTTGCTACCTGCGTGCCATAAGAAGCGAGAGGGGGGAAACCATCATGGCGTCTCAAAGGTTGTTTTGTGTTATATACCTGTGGAGACCAAGGCCGCTGGTTTAGTCCAGTGAGAGCAACTCTAGTGGATAGCTCTGCGTCCAAAGTCCTCTCTGAAACATAAAAAATAACAAGTCTGAGTTGACAACAGTGTCAGTGTTGGCGTCTAGCAGAATATAATTTTCGAGAAAAAAAGGATTTTGTCATCATCAACTGCCAAAAAAATGTGTTTTTAATCGAGTTTTTTCTTCCTTGTTCCCCACTGTGTGCTGACATCATCACACCTGCGTAATATCATCATGTCGCTGCGTGATTCTTCAGAGGTGAGTTTTTCTTTTGTTTTTTTTTTGATTGGAATTGTTTGGGTATCATAGCAGACAACATGTATCGAATAATGCGTTGGCACATTCCAAACAACAACAAGAAAAGGAATGATAATCGAGTCTATGGTTGCCAAATAAAAATGTCTTCTCACACCTTCACACCTGTGATGATTATCAAGAAAGTTAGGAATGTGATGAGATGCTGGGGCAGCACATCGCCGAATGAATGTTGACACTTTCGGGCAACCAGAAGAACCGGTTGATGTGAAATAAAACTTTGTCTAGTACTTGGATTTGTTTTTAATCCATACTACAGGTATAAAATTGCTTCTTTTCTCTTTTTTTATGAGAGTGCGGTGATTTGAACGCCCGACAATCTCAAAACGTTTTATTGTTAATCTCTCTCGTGTGGATAAAAAAATTGGTATGCTATGCCGGAATCGTTAAAAGAAGATGGCGCCGGAAGGGAAGCTACTCGGGAGTAGTCGGTAATTCTTTCGGAAGTTTATGTGTTTCTCTCTCTCTCAGTGAAATAACTTCTGAAGAACGACGTTAGGGCTCCCAGGTGATGAGGGGTTGTTTTCTTCTTTTCCTAGTATTGGGAATAATATAATGGCCCTCGAGGAGAAAACGGTCAAGAGATAAAGCGAGGAGTTCTCTTGGAGGGGAGCCCGTAATGACACATCCCCGCAAGGTGGGAGTGATCGGATCCTTCCTCTCTCTCGCTCTCTTGCTCTCCGAGTTTTTTCTTTCGAATAATATATAAGAAAGAAGATTGTGTGCTGCTGGTTCTGCCACTTGACTCCTCCCCTTCTTGCAGCATAAATTTACCTTTTGGAATGCAGTTTTCATGAAATGATTCCCGAAATGTAATGAGAATATTCCATTCATGTCAACATATATACAAAACATTCTTGTGTCACGTGTTCTCTGCGTAATAAGTGACTTTTTTTTTGAGAATTCCTTAACGTGTGTCAAAAAGAAAAAAAAAATCTGTTTGGTCTCGCTTCCCCTGCTGCCTCGTGAGCGTGAAACGAATTTGCCCTAGAGCCTTTTACAACGGGAGCTGCGGCTTATATAACCCCGCTTAGAAATCATCCCTTCTTTCGCACCCAGTAGATTGATTTCCTGGGCCATCACTTTGTCTTAAAAATTCTTGTTGCCCGCGTGATAAACGTTTTTTCTAAGAAATCCCTCAAGCAGAAATAAAATATAAAAACTTTTTCTTGAATATACATTCCATTCCGGTCCGTTTACTGTGCTCTATCCAACTTGTTTTCCGGCCGGAATCGCCTGTTTGTATACAACAAGACCGGTGGCCTTCTTCTTCTTTTTCCTCAACACCGGCTCGCGAAGCAAACGGTGCGGAAGAAGGGGGAAAAAGAAGAAGAATGATTATCACTGGCGTGTTGTTTTTCTTTTTCTTCTTCGGCGCGGCGTTGACCCGCGTTGTTGATGCCGGCTCCTCAAATAAAAAAAAAAAGTAGAAGGGGAGAGGCTGAAATTAGACCGTACGCGTACCGACGACGACCTAGCAGACGACGACGAAAGGGGGCTGCTGCGGCCCTTTCTGTCAAATGATAGACAAGGGTGGCCCCCCTCTATAATTAGGTGTCTGTGACTCTCCAGAGAGAGAGAGAGCTATATATATATACGCCTACTAAATTGCGTTTCTCTTTTCTTTTTAACCTTCTCACGACCCGATTTTTTTTTTTCTCCAACCCAGAAACGACTCGGGTGGCTCTATTATATGACATACACGCGAGCTTCTCATCCGGTTTTATGAATTTAATATATCAACTTTAATTTCTTTTTGTGACAAAGAAAAAATTTATCCGAGTTATTTCACGCCGCTCCTTCTCTCAGCGTGACTTTGCCACTTTTGACTTCTGGCGCCTTCTCTTCGATGAATTGATTAATCTATTGAGAAGAGCTCTCTATCAGATAGGCATATTAAACCGGTCTTCTAGGGGTTAGCTGCTGCATGATGAATGACATCATTATACTACTCTCCCCCATCTCTGAAAAATCCCATTACAGAGGGGGCATATAATTGTTGTGTTGCTCCTGCGGCTGAAAATGTTATGCACTTTTCCGACCCTCGGTATAAATTTGCATTCAAGGGACTATCGATACATGAAAAGGGTGGTTATGATGAGATTTTAATACAATATTGATTATTATGTACTTTCAGGTGGATGTGGATGCTGATTCCGAACTATCAGCAGCGAGTAAAGCGAGCTTTTTGGAAAAAGTGAGACAGTCTAATGCGGCCTGCCAGAATGGAGATTTCGAGACTGCCGTAGCCCTCTATGGAGAAGCGATTGGATTGGATCCATGTAATCACATCCTCTTTTCAAATCGCTCTGCGGCTCTAGTGAAATTGGGCCAATTCGGCCGCGCCCTCCAAGACGCCAGTCGAGCCGTTGAGCTCAACTCGAAATGGCCTAAAGTGAGTATACATTGTTTTTCTTTAGTCTATGCGTGTTTGGATGCAAATTAGGGATTGCCGGATTTGGGTAGATTCGTCACACTGAATTAAATCCATCCTAATTTATGAAGAGTCATGGAAGGACAAAGTAACGGGAAAAATGTTTCGGCCTTAATCTCGGCATCACGAAGAATATATAACATTTGACTTTTAAATTTATTAAAACTTGTTGATAAATTAGACTTTCCTCTTTGGTGTATAAATGAAAGCGTAAAGTCATGGCACCAAAATATATAAATGGATTATATAGAGAAAAGAGTTTTTAAAAAAAGAATTAGCCTTAAGAGAAATTGAGGACCTCTTCCCCCTTTTGTTTCCATTTGACAGGACTTCACTTTGTCACCCTCAGAGAGTGTCTGGAATTTTTCTTTTTCTTTTTTATCTCGAGCTTATCAAAAATTCCTACCCTTTTCCTCTCTCTCTATTCGTGTGAAAAAAATTTATCCATTCAGCAGACGACGGGAAAAAAAAGTGTCAAGTCTTTTAGTGCTTTTTATCGGCGCCCAAATGATAATATAAAATCACCTAATTGCCGATCGATGTTGACCATCGCCCTTGATGGATTCAGCCGCGATTATTTCCCCCCAAAATTGGTCATACTGAAATTCTATGTCGATAAGAAAGTGTTTTTTAAACAACCGGTTTTCTATTGGAATTCTAAATTTATTTATATTTAAATTTATTTAGGGATATTACCGTCAAGGAGTGGCACTACAATGTCTAGGCCGGCATGCAGACGCTCTGGCCGCTTTCAGCTCCGGATTAGGCCAGGATCCGAAATCCCTTCAACTCCTTTCAGGCCTAGTAGAAGCTGCAATGAAATCCTCTTTAAGATCAACTTTAGAACCAACTTATCGCCAATTACAAGCAATGAGACTAGATAAATCTCCATTTGTCGTCATCTCAGTCATTGGTCAAGAGCTCCTAGCGGCCGGTCAGTACAAAGCGGCCGTTGTGGTCCTGGAAGCCGCTTTGAGGATCGGAACTTGCTCATTAAAACTACGAGGATCCGTCTTCTCCGCACTGTCTTCCGCCTATTGGGCAATGTCCATGCTGGATCAAGCTATCAGTTACATGCAGCAGGATCTTTCGGTCGCCAAATCCTTGGGCGACACGGTGGGCGAATGTCGGGCACACGGAAACCTCGGCTCCGCCTATTTCAGTAAAGGAAACTACAAAGAAGCTCTGACATCTCACCGATACCAGCTCGTTCTGGCTATGAAATGCAAGGACAATCAGGCAGCAGCTTTGGCCCTCACTAGTCTAGGTAAATATTATATTTTTCTTCTGAAACGTTAAGTGGTTTTTGTTTGTAATGACCTAGCTAATGACAGGTTGAGAGTCTTTGTTGACAAGACGTGTCATCTCGTTAGCGTGATGACGTCAAGTGATTCATTATCAGTTAGACAGGTGGACAACAAGGAAAAGATGATTAGTAGAACCATTATGATGATGGGTGGATGGTTGTTGTTTTAGAAATTTTTAAAAAAGAGGATTACTTTTGAGCTATTAAGGCTGTGGGAAAAGAGATGAGTATCTTTGATTCATTTCCAACTTTTTTTAAAGGTTTTGTTATTGCCATGAAGCGTGTCCAAATTGGCATGTTTTTCTTTTAGCGGAAAGAATCGGGTTCGTGAGTCTTAAACGTGTTCATTTCTTTTCCTATTCTTTTGCTTAATAATAATCTCTTTGCTTCAGCGCGGTGCATAATAATGACCCAAGTGCGAAAGAACCTTTTTGGAATACCTTTGCATATCTACACGCAAACTCGTCTTTAAAAAGAGCTCAACGAATAATTCTTTTCTTCACTCAGGTCACGTTTACACGGCCATTGGAGATTACCCAAACGCCCTTGCATCCCACAAGCAATGCCTACAACTCGTTAAGCAGCTGGGCGAGAGGCTCCCCGAAGCCAGAGAAGTAGGTAATGTCGGCGCCGTCTACCTCGCCATGGGAGATTTCGAAGCGGCCGTAGAGTGTCATATGGAACATTTGAGGATCGCTAAACAGCTGGGAAATAAGGTGGAAGAAGCCAGGGCTTATTCAAATCTGGGATCATCTCACCACTTTCGACGTAATTTCGAGAGAGCCATCGCCTTCCATAACCATGTCCTCCACATCGCTCAAGAACTCAGTGATAAGAATATTGAAGCCAGGGCTTATGCGGGTCTCGGTCACGCCGCCCGCTGCATGTCCGATTACGTGGCGGCTAAAAGGTGGCATGAGAGACAGCTTGACATGGCTTTGGGTACGAGGGACAAAGTGGCTGAAGGTAGAGCCTGTTCTAACCTTGGTATCGTCTATCAGCTCCTCGGTGATCACGATGCGGCCTTAAAACTCCATCAGGTATGTTCTTATAAAGCTCATTATTAGGTAATAAATAATTTATAAAAACTTGTCTTTTATTAGGCCCATTTGAATATCGCAAGAGTTCAACAGGATCGAGCTGGAATGGGTAGAGCTTATGGCAATATTGGTAACGCCTATAGCGCCATGAGTTATTACGAACAGGCCATCAAGTACCACAAACAGGAGCTGACAATCAGTAAAGAAGTTAATGACCGGTCTTCAGAGGCATCCACGCACGGCAATTTGGCTGTCGCTTACCAGGCACTCGCCATGCACGATATGGCCATCCTTCACTACCACAGTCACCTCAACATCGCCCGGGAGCTGAAAGATACGGCCGGAGAGGCGTGCGCCCTTTTGAACCTGGGAAACTGCCACAGTTCAAGAGGAGAGTTTGCTACGGCTGTGTCCTTTTACGAGCACTATTTGATGCTCTCTCAGGAGCTACAGGACGTTGAGGGAGAGGCCAAAGCGTGCCACTTCCTGGGATACGCCCATTACTGTTTAGGCAACTTTAAAGAAGCCATTCGCTATTACGACCAGGTACTACTATAAACTTGTATATTTATTACTTGGACACGACGGCGCTCTCTCTACAAATAATAATAGAGGGTCGTATAAGAGCACCGTGACCACCAATTTTTATTTTAAAGAAAAAAGTGGTCGCTTATAGAAACGAACGCTCTTTCATTACTAAATTGCTTGCTTCTTCCCGCTACTGTAAAAATGATTCTTATCTTTCTCTATTTTTTTTCTCACAGGATTTAACACTGGCTAAGGATCTTCAAGACAAGATGAATATGGGCCGGGCTTATTGCAATTTAGGCCTCTCCCATCTGGCTATCGGTAATTTAGAGACGGCCTTAGAATGTCAGCGCTACTTTTTGACCATCACGCACGTCACAAAACACGCTGTGGGTAAATTCCGAGCACTGGGAAATATCGGAGACATCATGATTAAGATGAATCAGACGGAAGAAGCTGTCAACATCTATCAGAAACAGCTCCAACTAGCCAAACAGATGAGGGAGAAGAACCTCGAAGCTGCTGCTTATGCTGCCCTCGCCCTTGCTCACCGTCACATGGGTCATCAAGATAAGGCTCTCGGCTGCTACACTCAAGAATTAACGTTGAGACAAGAAGCCGGAGACGTAAGAGGAGAATGCCGGGCCCACGGTCACCTCGCCAGCGTCCATATGGCCCTGGGAAACTACACTCACGCCATCAAGTGCTACGAAGAGCAGCTGGATAGAGCAAAAGAATTGAGAGATTCTACGATGGAAGCACAAGCTCACGGCAATCTCGGTATCGCACGGCTTAATATGGGTCATTACGAAGAGGCTATCGGCTACTTTGAACAACAGCTGGCCACCCTGGCTCAGTTATCAACTTCGACCGCCATGCTGGATAAAGGAAGAGCATTCGGGAACCTCGGAGACTGTTACGACGCACTCGGTGATTACGAAGAAGCTATCAAAAACTACGAACAATGCCTGGCCGTCGCTCTAAAGACGAAAAGCTTGCGGGATCAGGAACACGCTTATAGAGGACTTGGTCAATCTCATCGTTGCCTTGGAAACCTTCAACAGGCGCTGGTCTGCTATGAGAAGAGGCTGGTGGTGGCTCACGAGCTGGGCAATACTCAGGCTAAAGCGCAAGCTTACGGTGAGCTGGGAAATCTTCACAGCGTTCTTGGTAACTTTGAGCAGGCCGTCTCCTGTTTGGAACATCAAATCTCTATAGCGCGGAAATTGGCGGATAGAGCGGCCGAGGCCGAAGCGGCCAGCGGTCTCGGTTGCGTTTATCAGCAGATGGGAGAGCACACAAAAGCGCTTCAATACCACGAACTCGATTTGAGATTAGCGGAAGAGACGGGCAGCTCTGCTGGACAGTGCCGGGCCTACGGTAATCTGGGTGCCACTCAAGAGGCTCTCGGTCACCTCGACGCTTCGGTCCACTGTCACGAACAGCACTTGAGTATGGCTGCTCAAATCAACGATAAAGTTGCCAAGACGAAAGCTTTCGCCAGTTTAGGCCGTCTTCATCACGCTTTAGGTAATCCCAGTCAGGCCGTTGCTTACCTTCAGCAAGGACTTCAAATAGCTGAAGCCCTGAATCTACGAGAAGATGAAGCCAGGATCAGACATCGCTTAGGACTCGCCTTGTGGCATTCCGGTGAACTGGAAGGAACTCAAGTGCACATGGAGAGAGCGGCCAGCTTGCTGGAAGCAGTCCGTCGCGAAGCCCGTGGGAGTCCAGACTATCGGTTATCCCTCTTCGACCTCCAGACGGCCTGTTACCAAGTTCTTCAAAGAGTATTGGTCTCTTTGGGCCGTTCCGCCGAGGCTCTTTTAGTAGCTGAACGAGGGAGGACACGGGCCTTTGTGGATCTTCTTTTAGAGCGCCAAGGAGCGGCCACAAGTGATGCTGAAACTAGAGGGAGTCACGGCCGTGTAGCCCTATTTGACGACTCTCTACCAACAACGATGGAACAAGTCGTTGAGATTGTGGACAAGCAGAAAGCATCCGTTCTCTACTACAGCTTGGCTTTTGGCTACCTCTATTGCTGGCTCATTGTGCCCGGTAAGGGCGTTGTGGCCTTCCACCAGGCCGCCGTGAACCAAGAAGAAAAGAAGGACCAAGAGTCTGATGAAGAAGACGAAGAATCTAATGGAGGATCCCTACTAGATCAGCACATCCAAGGGATTCGGGAAGCTCTGGGTATTGAGCAGTCATCTGGAACTGGACGTGAAACTGGACCAGATAGTAATGCTGGAGGAGAGCTGGAAGATCTATGGTCCCAACATTTGGGTGAGCTCGGAGACAAGTTGAATCAGGAAGGAGATCGGTCCGGATTTCTCCGTATGGTGAACCGTTCTCACGCTTTCAACAGCAGTAATTACTCACTGTCCAGCTTGTTTTCACTCGGAAGTGTTTCAATCAATAGCGGACAGAGTCAACTTTCGTCCGTCTCCCGGCCCGGAAGCGTCCGTCGCACTAGAAGTCTCTGGCAAGGACCGGCCTGCCTCCGATCTCTATACGATCTGCTTTTAGCTCCAGTTGAGGATCGTTTAACTCAGTACGGCCAGTCGCCATTGTCGGCCAGCTCTGCTTCGAGAGAACTTGTTCTCGTGCTGGATGGAGACCTCTATCTGGTCCCTTTCGCCCTGCTCAAACCACAGAGCAGCAACGACTATTTATGCGAACGTTTCAGCCTCATCGTGAGCCCCTCTTTGACCTCTCTAAGAACCGGCCAAAAGAGTTTGAGCAGAAGTCAGCGACTGCTCCAAATGCAGCGCACTTCCGCCGCAGCGGCCGCTGCCATCGTCCATCCGCTTTCATCCGTACCTCTCACATCTTATGCGGAATCTATGGACCAGCAAACAACATCAGCTCTCGTCATCGGTAACCCTAAAATGAGTCAATCTGTGACGGAGCAGTGGGGCTGGACCGATATTCCTTACGCGGAGCAGGAAGCGGCCGTTGTGGCCGAGATGCTCCAAACGCCCTCTCTACTTACTGGATCGTCTGCTACCAAGGACGCTGTTTTGCGTCACCTGTCCCAGGTGGAGTGCATTCACTTTGCCACTCACGTCTCTTGGAAGGTATGTCCATATAAGCTTATCTTCACTTTTATGTGCGGTTCTTAAAAGTTGTTTTCTTTTTTGAGAATTTACGGTCCAGTCAGCATATTTTTTCTGCGGGTTCCTTATTGTTTCATTCATCGTGATTTATAACCTCTTTTTTATTCCTTTTCAGCTTTCTGCTATCGTTTTAGCCCCGTCAATGGACGGCCTCTCAAGCAGTGAAGGAGATCGTGCGTCTCAACAGCCGGACGACGATGTGAAATCTGTGGCATCGGGTGTAGCGGCCTCCTCATCGGCCGCTACGGCGGACCTTCCGGCTCTGTCGGAATTCCTCTTAACAGCGGCTGATATCCTAAATTTAAGGCTGTCTGCCCGTCTTGTAGTTGTCAGCTCTGTTCATACGAGGGATCATCACGGTGTGACCAACTCTGACGGACTTGTCGGACTCACTCGAGCTCTATTAGCAGCTGGTGCTCAATCTGTTTTGGTGTCTCTGTGGCCCGTCCCGGATACTGCCGTCAAGATCTTTATGCGAACATTCTACTCGTCTCTCCTTCAGGTAAAACAGAATGTCACAACAACTGCTTTTGTTTATTATTTCAATGGAATTTCATTGTTTGTTGAAACAAGGAAAAGTGTTTGATAAAATCTTTCAATGTCCTTTCTTCTTTTTAGGGTGCAAGGGCAAGCCGGGCACTCTCTGAAGCACAACAGACTGTCCAGCATACCAAACATTTCGCCCATCCTGCCAACTGGGCTGGATTTGTTCTCGTCGGATCGGATGTGCGCCTCAGTAACAAAGTGGCGCTAATGGGTCAAGCAATGACGGAATTACTCAAGACTCCGGATAAATGCAGGGATGCTCTACGCGTCACACTCCATCTAGTGGAGAAATCTCTGCAGAGAATCCATCGTGGATACAGGAATGCAATGTACACTACAGTCAAGAGCATTGAGAACAAAGTCGGCCCAGTTTCCGGATGGAAGGAGCTCCTCATTTCGGTTGGGTTCCGTTTCGAACCGGCAGCCAACAATATTCCGGCTTCCGTCTTTTTCCCTCAAACGGATCCTGGAGAGAGGCTGACGCAGTGCTCTGCGAGTCTTCAAGCTCTGTTAGGACTTACCACTCCGTCCTTGTTAGCCATATCGAAATTGCTTGCCGTCAGTAACTCAGAGGCGACGACAACGGATGAAATTACGGCCGTTCTCCGGAACGCTACTGCTCAACTCGGCCTTCGTGACTTGGAGAATGAAAGTGTCGACATCCCAGTACCGGTTAAACTCTGGAGACTACCTGGTTGTCATGAACTACTTGCATCTCTTGGTTTCGATCTTATGGAGGTTGGCCGGAATGAAGTTACACTCCGGACCGGAAAGCTGGCTAATAAGCGCAACATTCAATTCGCTCTTCAAGCCCTTTTGGCTCTCTTTGGTATTTATCTATTCATTGAAATTAGATTTAATAACTTAACCAATAATTAACATTTATTTAGATACTCAAGAAGCACCGACAAGTCTTTCACTGGAATCATCCAGCTCCGTAGAGAGCTTGACATCAGACGAGGAAGAAGAGGAGCATGAAAAACAGGACGGACCACCTTCAGCCCAGACCGGTAATAAACGGATGAACCGTTCCTCAGGAGTCTTGGACGCTTCAGCTTCCGGTGGTGGTGGTCCCAACACTATCGGTGGACCAGGAGTCGGCCGTTTAAGTGGTGGTGCCCAACAGAATCATCAGACGTACTCTGGACTCATTTCTCGGCGGATGCCCTTGTCAGCAAGCGTTAAATCCGCTTTTAGCAACTACGTACGAAGTGGATGTCGAGGAGAACCGGACGGCCGGACAGCTGTTGTGAACGATACTCATCGAGGACGTGAAAGTGACGCTGCCTTTACTCCCAGTCCAGTAGACCCTGTACATCGCACTAGTAAGCTCAATTATCCTATTTTAATAAATTTTTTCATATTTCTAAATGATTTTTTTATTATTTAAATAGGCTTGGGTCATCGAGGAGGGCACGGCACTGGCGTTGCCGGTCTTTTGGCCGGTATGGCTAGTACTGCCGGCAGCGATCGCGGCGTTCCAGTTCCGAGTTTACGCATGTCACTCACGCTGGCGCACCAATCAAAGATCCGTTCCATGTACTGCTCCCGTCAGAGTCTTGCATCGCAAGAAAACGGGAGCTCTCCTGCAAGTGAGATGGGCCATCCATCCGCCGGCCATGTTTCCGGTAGCAGCACCAGTAACTATCCTTCTTCTCGGCCGGATTCCTCATCCAGCGCTACCAGCTCCGTCGCTGACTGGGAAAGCGGATTGTCCACCGTCCGACGTCAACCTCCTCCTCTACCGGGCAGCAATTCCCGCAAAGTGGAAGAAGTGAGCGCCTATTCTAACGAGTCTTCCGGAGTGGGCCGTCTTCGGGTCGGCACTATGGCTAAGGCTTTCGATCAAATGCACAACGGAACTAGTGAATCCCGTTCCCGATCCCGCTTCAAGCCACCTAGCGGATTCAATGCCGGCCTTAAGAAACACTCTTCCCATCACTCTGGAGCCGTAATGGACGAAGAAACTGGATCTATGACCAAATCTAGCAGCAAGAATGGTCCAGGATCGACGCGTTCAGGGTCTGTTGATACGCTTGATCGACTCAGCGTTCGTAGTGAGCTGACTAAAACGCCTCATACCCAAATTCAAGCTGTCCAGCAGCAGCAGGCCAGCATGCAGCAGCAAAGAAGACGACACCGATCCGTCGAGAGGCAGCTTGATCACGGATCCGCCGATTCCAACATCCTGCTGGATAGCTCTGAAGAACCCGGAAGCGCTCGAGTCAATGAACGCTTTTCAGCCGCTGTTTTCCATCATTCAAAACCGGGCAAATTGGTCATGGCTAAAGCGGCTGCAGCCGGCAACACAAGAACACTTCACAAGACCAGAGGTCCGGCACCCATTCCAGCTGGCCCTGCTTTAAAGATGGGACTTGCTATTGATCCCATCCATTGTAATACGGATCACGAAGCGGACGGTAGGAATGGAGCCATCTATTCACTCCGCCCTTGCGATCCATCCGATTTATTAGGAGCTAACGGTGGCGTCCAGCTCTCTCACAATGCTGGATCCTCAAGAAGCATCCAGGTAAAATCATTCATTCATAAGTTTCGTATTACTCATTACCTAATTATAATTATTTTCAATATAGGATCACATCATTGCGACGCAGATGAGCAGACTGAACCGTGAAATGCCAATTTCGGACGTCTACCACGAATACAACATGAGCCTTGGGCTCGCACCACCTCTATCGGAACTCTTGGTCACCTCGGCCGCAGCGGCCGCTGCAAACCAGAGCAGTACCTCAACAGGCCAGACCAGTACGGCCGCTAATAGCAGCGTGGCATCTTCAGATCAAGATGTCTTCAGCTCTTTTGATCAAATCTCGCTAGCCGACACGGTGACGGACATTAGCGAGAAAGCTGATTTGGCTGCTGGACTCAAGAGCGTCAGCTACTCAAAACGGCCTCCACCCAGGCCGTTAAAGCATCACTGGACGAGCAGCAGTACGAGCAGTAGCAACACCTATCAACCAGCACGTCACAGGATGAGCGTCTTTGATGCATCTTCTCCGGAATCGGATGTGATGAGCATGGCCTCTCCGACTGCGCTTACCCTACGACACGGAGGAAGCGGAATGCTGGATATGACACGACGGGATGAAGCGGACGGCCGCTCAATGACTGATTCAAACTATTCCGGATATTCTCCGCACCGGAATCTCAAGCTGACTACTCTTTTACCTCCTCCGCAGAGGTCGCAACAGCAGCAACACCGCACTACTATTGAGGAGATGACCGTCATCGGTAAAGAGCACGGCGGCAAGGGTAGCAATACAATCCGTGCTGTTGCCATTATTGAAGCCAGTGCCAATGAAAATGCAGTTTAAATATTGAAAGAGAATCAAGTCTCTATTTATGCAATCAAAGATAAGGTGCCTCGATTTTGCCAAAAAAGTGTAATTTTTTTTTTATGAACATGTTTTGAGCGTATGTTTACGCCGCCCTACAAAACACCCACGTAATAATTTAATTTTGTATGTATCGAGCTGTACTTTGTTAACGTTTTTAAAAGAAAACTGGACGTACATTGAGCTGTAATAATAATAATTTTGTTGCTGACGTCACCATTCCATATGAACATTCGTTATGTATTTATTTTTAAAGTAATGACTGCGTGCTTTTTTTATTATTATTATCATTATATGACTAGGAACAAATACATGCATGTGCGTTTTTTTATGTTGAAACAAATCTCGATTCGATATGCTTTGGCTTTTATGGCTCAAGAGGTCAGCCATGTTCGGTTGTGTAATTATACGAGTTCAACATCAGAGATGAGATTTAGTTGTGGTCACAGCTAGAGTCTAAACATCTCTGACGAGCAAAGTCATCCAGCGTTCCTCACAGTAATAGGCGAGCCGTGATGCGAATCAATTGAGATGAGCGTGACCGTGAGGTAGAAATGGAACTACGTAAAAGGAAAGAACAAGAAGGAAAAAGGTGAATTCTAATCAGGAAGGAATAACTGTGCATATGATTCAAGGATGATGACGAGGGATTTTCACGTAACCGTGTCGAGCCAAATTTGAGAATCGGTCGAAGTTGATTTATCATTTTCGAAGCTAACGTTTTAATAGCTAAGATAACTTTGTTTTAAGAGAAAAATAAAAATAAAAAATGTGGGAGGGAGCGAAATAATCGTTTTGTTTTGTTTTAAAAGTGAATCATTAACTACAACGAACTGAAAAAATGTTTTGAGAACCGAGAATGAAGCAATCATTTTCCAAAAAAATTACCCATTTAAGAGAGGCGCGCCATATTCTCTGAAACAATTTCTGTATTTAAACCAGCGATTAATGCGAATGAAGAAGAATCGAACAAAAAAAAATGGAAATCTCAGAAAGAGAATCACTCCAAAGCGCATTTTAATGCAGCTTAACGAAGCGTTTGAGACTTGGAGGCAACTTCAAGAAAGAAACATTATTAGTGCGGATAGCTCTAGCCGCAACGCACTGCAGTTGCGGAACGGAATCATCATGGAGCCAGGTTGGTAGTCGATCTCTCCATCCGGCATCTTCTTCAGCTTCATTCCGGGTACGCTTTAGGTAGCGGTTCTCGGCTTTGTATTTTTCCATCCAAACTTCTGCAGCCGTCATTCTTGAGTTGTTCCTTTGATCAAGATGCGCTCCTTTTTCTAAGAGTAGATGACCAGCGGAAGCAACCAACTCTCCATCATCGTTTATAAGGCGGGCCAGGAAGTGAAGAAGCGCGTCACCGTTTATGTCAGCTGTGGTAGGAAGGGCTCCAGAGTCAATGAGGAAGCGAATGGTGGGTAGACTTAGATACTGTAGATCGTTACATGTGTGATGCAACAGGGTTTGTCCGATTGTATCACATCTGGCTCGCTGAACAAAAGCCTCTAGTTTTTCTTTGATTGCGGTTTCATTATTCATTCGAGGAAGTGTAGCCAGAAATTTAACTAGTTTGAGCAGCGTTTTCAGGTGGTTACGAGGAAGATGTGGTTCTATTTTGTGTACTTGACCGTTATCTTGGAAGAGAAGATGATCCGTCTTCGATATGAATTCCAGAGACGTCTCGATGATATTATCAGTCAAGAGGTTTGGGCTGTATTTTCCAAGGTTTGTTAAGGTTGTCACGAGATTTGAGGTAACTTCAGTTACACATTCTGCATAATCCAGTTTGTCGTTATCGGATCGGCCAATTGTGTCCAGCGTAACCCACGAGAGATGCAAATGCTTGACATAATCATCAATAATATGTATGCGTGTTCCACGGTGAAGTAGGGAAGCTAAAGCTCCCGGACTTTTAGAAAGAATCCTCAATCTAACAAGTAAAGATTGCATCTTGTACTCTGACGGATTCTGGATGCCTCGCTCCAATTCTTCTGAGTTGACCCATTCGATAGTTTCTCCACTTCCGCGCTGCAACGGAATCTTGGAGTCCTTTTCCATCTGGCGGAGTTGAAGAGCTCGGCGCAAATACTTATGAGCGATGGGGAACTTTGCAGCACGAGAATTGCCAAGAATGACGGCACCGGCCAGTTCCATGGCTTCGATCTTCTCCATTCGGCTGAAGCTGTCGTTCTCTAGGAGGAAATCTAAAACTTTCAATTTGGGATCATAACCTTGCTCACCGTAGGCTGCTCTGAGGAGAGGTGTAAAGCCGTCATCATCCTTGAGGAGAAGATCGGCGCCCTTCTCCACCAATAACTTGACGATGCCAAAGGAATTAACATCTTCTGGATCATATGATCTTGATGTGGTACCAGCATAGAAGTGAAGAATAGTAATGTTCCGAGCGAAATATGTTCTAAGCGAAGTGAATCGTTGTTTCAAGTTCAAGCCGTGATTAACGAGAGCCGTAATAACTTCAAGACTACAAAAATGTTTCTCCCAGATAGGGGTTCCATCGAAAGGTAATGCAGAAGGGTCGGCTCCAGCTTCTAGCAAGAACATGACCATGTCGATTCTGTATGATTCTGAACGAAAGTGTGCGAAGAAAGCTCCATGAAGAGGAGTCAGACCATGATATCGGGGCAAATCATTTGATATCGTTGTGGCGGTGATATCCGCTCCTTTCTCCACCAGGTACCGAGCAATATCCAAGTGTCCACAGCTTGCAGCGACGAACAGAGGACTTGCTCTTTCAATCTTGTCATTAGTCAATACCCATCGAGGTTCTCTCCAGTAGACTCCAGTGGCTTCAACGTTGACTCCCCAATTTTCAACGATGTGTTTGACAGCTTCGAGATCACCGTAAGCGCAGGCCATTATCAATGGTGTGGTCCCTTCATAGCAGACGAAATCCTTAAGTGGAGGATGATGGCAGTTTGTAGTGGAGGAAATGTAGTGGTCTTCGATCTCCTCAATTTGACCTAATCCGAAAGGTTCGGAATTTGAATTGAACATAGTGTGCTCCAGCGGACATTGCGAGGGCATTGATGCACTTCTCATTGGTCTTCCCTGAACATAAAATGAAGCAGAAATATAGCAAATGTTTTTGAAAGATTGTGTAATAAGAGGTATTACATACGCTATATTGATGGATTCGCATTTTGATGGCTGTAATTTGCGTAGCACGTTCGAAAGCTTCAGTGTTCCGTTTGAAACTATTTAAAAATACAATTTAAAAAACATAAAAATTTATTTGACACAGATAATATAGGAAAATGCTGAGCTGTTACTGTATCAAAATTATGATGAAATGTGCAAGATTATCTTTTTTGAATAAGAAACAATGGTATGCTACATTGCTACACGAAAAGATAAATAATGGGAGCAGGCCTATGTATTGGGAATGTTATTATGTAATATGTAGCTATGTTACCTTTATTTTCTGTGTGATGACCTCTGTGGCTCTGCCTGATGAACTATTACCACATTGGTCCTGGTGATAAATTCTAATAAAATGCCAATGACTTGATGACTTCCTACAATAAGTGGGTTTCATATGCTGTTCTGTATAGCCATGAATCTCATGATGATCTAATGATTGTTAATTGCTGTGCTGCTGGAGCTGGACGATATAGTCAGCGAGATATTTTTTTACTAAAGTTATGAAGTACGACACAATAACTAGGAACCACTAAAAATAAAGAATTTGTTAGCTATATTAGGGTGGAAAAAAATAAGAATGATTGACCATTACCTTATAGGTTGGGGATCTTTATTATCAAAGTTTCTATAGGAGTTTGGTACAAATGTCGCTATAGAGCTAATTAGCTATACTTCAAACTTAAAGAGCATTTCAGCATGTGACATACCTTTTAAAAAACAGCAGACGATCCGTAGTGCCATGGAAACGTGATTTGCTAAGTATTGACAACCTTGACCAGTACAAATAATCGATTACCGTAGGTCATGTTGAAAAAGGTTTCAATTAATTTGGATAATAACATTATGCGATGAATATTTGTATTTAAAAAACTACAAATTTATTTCCTTCTAATTACTTAATTAGATATCACTTTATTATATTCATTTTTCATGCGGAATTTTCTGTTAATGCGATTATATAAACGTATTATCTGCATAAAAAAAAGTACTTACTCGCTGCTGTTTACTTCCTGTACTTAGCATCCTGCAATACAACCCTTTTTACAAATTGCTGATAAAATTTACCTCAGCGCTCAAAACTAACACTTATTCTTGATTAGTTCGTGGCTCAGTTGATAATGATAGAGGAGAGAGAAAACCTTCCGCTGTATAAGATATAGGAAAATACTCGAGAGTTTAACCCAGTTTATCCGAATTTCATTCTTGTGATAGTCTTAGCTTCGTGAATTTTTAATGATTTATTATGATAAATCACAACAAAAAAAGCTTTCTATCATGAACTAAAGCAGATTATTTAGAACAAATTTTGGACAGATGAAGCAACCAGAAATTTAACTTTTTTTTTCTTATAACAGAACTATTGTTATTTGAAATGATATATTCAATCACCCAAATAAAAATAAAACTTAAATTGATGGAATCACGAACCCAAATTCAGGAACTAAATTTCAGTCAGTCGGATCAGTTCTCTGAATTTTTTTTTTATTCAAACCAGCCGCATTCAACATGATGAGTTATGAACACTTGCACAATTACGCAAATTTCAGAATGAAAATCTTTTCAACGCGCATTTTAATGCATTTTAACGAAGCGATGGAGACTTGGGGGCAAACGAGAGAAAGGGACTTTGTGCGAGCGGATAATTCTAGCGGTAAGGCACTCGAGTTTTGGGACGGAATCATCACGGAGCCAGATAGGAAGTAGATCTTTCCATCGAGCGGCTTCCACCTCGGCGTCTTCTTCCTCTTCCGTTTCTTCGTCGTCGGTTCCTTCATACTCATACCGGCGAAGCTCGCGTTCCTCTTTTTGCAGGTCAATCCAAACGTCTGCGGCCGTCTTTCTGGAGTTGTTAACTTGGTCAAGGTGCGCTCCTTCATCCAAGAGTAGTTTAGCAGCGGAGGCCACCAACTTTTTATCGCGGTGATTGAACCGAGCCAGTACATGCAGGGGTGCGTTTCCTTCCAAGTCAGTTTCGGCAGGATCTGCTCCGGAGTCAAGGAGGAGGCGAATAGTAGCAATCATACTAGAGTTGGAATAAAGATAAGATGGCTTACATGCCATTAGAAGCAGCGTTCGTCCATTTTTATCACGTCTGGCTCGCTGAACGAATAGTTCGAAGGTTTCCTTAAAAGTGTTTTGATCCAGTATTTGACGAGGCAGCCCAGCAAGAAGTTTGACTAGTTTTAGAAGCGTTTCCATGTGGAATATGTGACTATCATCCTTGATATCCAGGAAATCATCTTCAGTAAAGTATGACTCATTCTCCTTTCTATGTTCTTCAAAGAGAATATGATCCGTCTTCAATATGTACTGGAGTGATGTCGTGATGGTTTCGATGGTGAACAGGCTTGGGTCATTCATTAGGCCTGATAAGGCTTCCAAGAGCTTACTGGTTTTTTCCTTTACAAATACTTTCAAACCCCGTTCAGGCTCTTCAAAACGGCCGAGGCTCTCAAGGGCAGCCCATGAGAGATGCAGAAGCTTGAGAAATGCACGCTGACCAATTAATTCATTCCAGTTAAGATGCATGGTAAGGCCTTTAAATAGGGAAACCAAAACTTCCGAACCCATGCCAGAGAGGATTCTCATTCCGACGAGACAGGCCTGATACTGGTGTTCAGATGGATGATGCACGACGTCCTCGAGTTGCTGTGATGTGATCCATTCGCAGTTTCCGCCTCCACTTCCCAGCTGCAACGGGATTTTGTTGATCGGACCAGATCCTTCTTTCTCCATCTGGCGATGCTGAAGAGCTCGATGCCAATAATCAAAGGCTTTGAAAGAATTTGCAGGATAGGAAAAGGTGTTAAGGATGACTGCACCAGCCAATTCCATGGCGTCGATCTTCTCCATACGGTTAAATTCCTCTCTCTCCAAGAGGAAATCCAACACTTCAAAGTTGGGGCAATGACCACCGAGATCACCAAGGTGACCGTAGGCTGCTCGTAGGAGAGGTGTAAAGCCTTCATCATCCTTGACGAGTAGATCGACACCTTTTTCCACAAGAAACTTGACGATGACAATTGAATCTTCTTGTCGATTATTACGACCAGCCCAATCATGAATCATGGTAGAGTTTGGAGCACGCCGAAAATCTCGACTGCATTGGTTTAAGTCTAGGCCGTGATTAATGAGTGCAATAGTAGCTTCAACGCCACATGACGAATAACTCCATATGGGGCTTCTATCCAAGGGTAAAACATTTGGATCGGCCCCGGATTCTAGCAAGAAGATAACGATGCCATTGATCTTCTCGGCACGTCCAGTACGATTTAAATTTTGCTTGACACAAGACGCCAGAAATGCTCCATGAAGAGGAGTCAAGCCGGCATCTGAATGGGAAGTTTTCGATTTTTTCGTTGTGGCATTGACATCTGCTCCGTTTTTGACCAGGTAGCGGACAATGTCCAAGTGTCCATTGCATGCTGCGACGAACAGTGGACTTGCGCCAGCGAAATGTTCCCAGCAATTAACCCATCTTGCCGCAAGATCCGCAATCGGGTTTATGCAATAGACGGCAGAGGCTTGAACGCTGACTCCCCAATATTCAATGATGCGTTTGACAGCTTCGAGGTCACCGTAAGAGCAGGCCAGTAGCAATGGTGTGGTACCTCTACTGCAGACGAGATCCTTCAGTGGAGGATGATGGCAGCTTGTACTGGAAGAGATGTGGTCTTCGATCTCTTCAACTTGACGTAATCCGAAAGGCAACATCCTTGTAACGAACGTGTTTGGCTCTAAAGGGCATTGTGAAGGCTCCATTGCTGCAGCTTTTCTTTTGTTTCCCTAAACACATCCAAATAAAGAAGTGTTACAACTGTACAACCAAATTTTTACGATCATAGAATTAGTTTGAGTAAATACCCTTTTTTTTTTAATGTGATTGCTGTTATCCATCATGTAGTATGGCTATTATTCACGGTATACGTGGGAAACAAACGTAGGCCTACGTTGGATTTTCGGGGAAAACTTTAGTGAGAAGACGGGCTTGGTGAATAATGCTTCAACTTTCCGTTTCGTACTATATGAAATAGGAAAAAAAAAAATTAAGGAACATTAACAAAAAAAAAAGGAAGAAAATGTTGAGCTGCAAGTCAGCCACTTTAATCAACTTTGATTTGCATTATCTAATTCAACAAATAAAGATGAATAATATAAGTTTATACTGTATACACCAACATATAAGAGACAATATTTTATTTAAGAGGCAGGATATAGGATATGTGGCGATGTAGAGCATTACCTTAATTACTGATGATGACACCTCTAATTTCTGATTATTATCAAATGTTTCTCCAAATTGAAAAAAAATTGTATAATTAAGGTGACAAGGTCTGGTGGCTTAAAGAAGTTTTATATGTTTAACCTGCCTTCATGTTTCACCCAAGAAAAAAAAAGGGATGCTGTTATGTGCCTGAATGTTATAAGCCTAGTAACGAATAAGATATACCTCATATATATAATGATGATACAAGTGAATATTCCAGGAGATTTTTCGAGAAACAATCAACGACGATAATAGCTCCAGTCGGCGTGAACTGTAGTAAGTGACTATATGAACGAGTGCTCAGTCGGGTTAAGGCCGGACTTTTCAAGCCTTTGAATGCACAATAACTGGATATGGAGAAGCACTAATAAGTATAAAAAAATATGTTAGTTAATACGCTGAATAGAATAAAAATAAAAATCGAACATGATTTATTGAACTTCACCTTATAATAGGGATTAGGGTGAGATATTTACTATTATTGTGCTTTATTTATCTTGGGGTGTCATTAAGCAAGCAACTAGCTGCACGTTTTTTAGCAAACACGAAATATCAACAACAAAGAAGCAGACGACACTTGCGGTGAAATAGGATTTGGCGGCAACCTTGACCAGTTCAAAAAATCAATTACGGAATGTTACAAAAAGGGCTTTATTAATTTAGGTAATAAAATTGCTCTTTTTTTTACTAAGTTTGCTGATTTTGTTCAAATGCGTCGTAGTCCACTCAACTGTGTTTTAAGTAATTCGGTAATTCCTGCATTTCCTGAAATACGTCACTATACGCTTCTATGCATTTCCTTACATTCCAACCAATGGGGAATTCCCACCAAAAAAATGTATTGCAGGAATCGATAGAGAATGTTCTGCTGATCATTTATATATATGCTTTGATGGGTCTAAAATCAAAATTATGAAAGTTATAGCTAGTTTAGTGTGCAAATTTTTGAATTAAGCCGCTCCCACTTTCATTCGCGCGGTTTGAGGACTAGTGGGGGGCGGGCCTTCCAAGAGTAGCCAGAAGCCCTCAGGGGTTCTTGCTGCTGTAGGTAGGCTGCTGCGGCTTATGGAAGCTGAATCCCCTCAGGCAGAACGGCTACTCTCTCTCCCCTACACACCGAGCTACTCGCCAAACCGCGCGAAAGAAAGTGGGATGGGCCTAATTTGAAAATTCACGCACTAAATCGGCTATAACTTGGCCAATTAATTTTTACATTTTTTTCTGATTGCACTATCTTGATTACAATTCAATTCTCTATCGATTCCTGCAATAAAATCGGAACTATTTTTTTAGTGGGAATTCCCCATTACCAAGAAAATACAATGAATAGATCATTGATAGAAATTAACCTTGGATTATTTAATAATTCCTGATCGGATGACGAGGGATTTTCACGTAACCGTGTCGATCCAAATTTGAGAATCGGTCGAAGTTGATTTATCATATTCCAAGCAAACTTTAAAATTAATAGTTTGCCTAACTTTGTTTTAAGACAAATATAAAGGTAAAACGTGGGAGGGAGCGAAATAATCTGGAGGTTGGGCTATTGAATATAACCTTTTTTTTTACTGAATCGTAAGAAATAACTTTGAAAAAAGGTTTAAAGACCAATAATTAAGCGATCAGATTTAGAACTTTTTTTAAACTTAACATTTAAAAAAGACGTACCGTACCAATTCTCTGAAACAATTTTTTATTCAAACCAGCCGCATTCAAAACTTTGAGTTACGAACACTTACACAGACACAAAAGCGCCAAATTTCACAAGGGAAATCTTTCCAATACTCATTTTAATGCATCTTAACGAAGCGACGGAGACTTGGGGGCAAACGAGAGAAAGGGACTTTGTGCGAGCGGATAGTTCGAGCGGTGAGGCACTGAAGTTTTGGGACGGAATCATCACGGAGCCAGCTAGGAAGTAGATCTTTCCATCGAGCAGCTTCTACCTCGGCATCTTTTTCATCCTCCTCGGTGTCTTCATAGTCGGTTTCTTCATCCACATTCCAGCGACGCTCGCGCTTCTCCTTTTGCATTTTAATCCAAACGTCTGCAGCTGTCTTTCTGGAGTTGTTAACTTGGTCAAGGTGCGCTCCTTTACCCAAGAGTAGATTGGCAGCGGAGGCAACCAACTTTTTAGAGCGGTGATGGAACCGAGCTAGAACATGAAGGGGTGCGTTCCCTTCCAGGTCAGTTTCGGTAGGTTCTGCTCCGGAGTCAAGGAGAAGGCGAATGGTAGCAATCATACTAGAGTTGGAATAAAGATAAGATGGCTTGCATGCCATCAAAAGCAGCGTTCGTCCATTTTCATCACCTCTGGCTCGCTGAACGAATAGTTTGAAGGTTTCCTTAAAAGTATTTTGATCCAGTATTTGACGAGGCAGCCCAGCAAGAAGTTTGACTAGTTGGAGTACCGTTTTCATGTGGATTATGTAACTTTCATCCTTGATATCCTGGAAATCATCTTCAATTAAGTATGGTGGTTCACCATTCCTGAAACATTTTTCAAAGAGAACATGATCCGTCTTGAATATGAGCTCGAGTGATTTCGTGATGGTCTCGACGGTGAACAGGCTAGGGTCATCTCTTTTTCTGGCTAGGTCTGATAAGGTTTCCACGAGAAACTTGGTTGTTTTCTTTACATAGATTCTCAGATTCCATTCATGCTCTTCAAAACGGCCAAGACTCTCTAGCGTAGCCCATGAGAGATGCAGAAGCTTGGCAAATGCACGCTGACGATCTAATTCATCCCGGTACAATGATAGGTCAACGCCTTGTAATAGGGAAACTAAAGCTTTAGAACTCTTGCAAGAAAGAATTCTCATTGCGACGAGAAAGGCCTGGTACTTGTGCTCAGATGGATGCTGGACGACGTGCTCGAGTTGCTCTGATGTGACCCATTCGCATTTCCCGCCTCCACTTCCCCACTGCAAAGGGATTTTGTTGATCGGACCGGATCCTTCCTTTTCCATCTGGCGGAGTTGAAGAGCTCGACGCCAATAATCATAAGCTTTTGGAAATGTTGAAGCACTTCTAGAGGACATAAGTATGACGGCACCGGAAAGTTCCATGGCTTCGATCCTCTCCATACTGTCGAAGTCGTCTCTCTCCAAGAGGAAATCCAAGACTTCCAAGTTGGGACCATGACCACTGTGACCGTAGGCTGCTCTGAGAAGGGGTGTGAAGTTTCCATCATCCTTGACGAGTAGATTGGCGCCCTTTTCTACAAGGAGCTTGACGATGACAATGGAATCTTTTTCTCGGTTATTACGACCAGCCCAATCATGAATGATGGTAGAGTTTGGAACACGCGGAAAATCTCGACAGCATTGGTTTAAATCCAGGCCGTGATTAATGAGAGCAATAATAGCTTCAACGCCACAAAACGTAAATCTCCAAATGGGTTTCTTATCCAAGGGTAAAACATTTGGATCGGCACCGGATTCTAGCAAGAAGATGACGATATCAACGATCCTCTGGTGACTTTCCATGTTGTTTGAACACCGTACTACACCAAGATGTGGGAGGAAAGCTCCATGAAGAGGAGTCAAACCTACACGGCTGCTGTCGACTCCTATGCGATTTTCCGTTACGGCATTGACATTAGCCCCTTTTTCAACTAGGTAACGGACAATGTCCAAGTGCCCATTGCATGCTGCGACGAATAGTGGACTTGCGCCATCAATGTGTTCACAGCACCATTTCTCGTTGAGGTCACTGCTTGGGTTCGCGTAACAGACGGCAGGGGCTTGAACGTTGACTTCCCAATATTCAATGATGCGTTTGACAGCTTCGAGGTCACCGTAAGAGCAGGCCAGTAGCAATGGTGTGGTCCCTCTACTGCAGACGAGATCCTTCAGTGGAGGATGATGGCAACTTGTATTAGAGGAGATGTGGTCTTCGATCTCAATTACTTGACGTAATCCCATGGGCAGCATCCTTTTCACGAACGAGTTCGGCTCTAAAGGGCATTGTGAAGACTCCATTGCAGCAGCTTTTCTTTTGTTTCCCTAGACATATTCAAATAAAGAAGTGTTACAACGGTAAAACCAATATTTTGCTATCATATAGATAAGAAGTTTTAGTAAATACCTTTTTTATTTGAATGTGATTGCTATTATCCATCGTGTAGTATGGCTATTATTCACGGTTTACGTTTAGCGAGAAAACAGGCTTGGTGAAAGCTTCAACTTTCCGTTTCGTATTATGTTAAATAGGAAAAAATAAATTATGAAATGTTAACAAAAAAAAAAGGAAGAAAATGTTGAGCTGTAATAAGTTAAAGTTAGCCACTTTAATTTACTTTGATTTTCATTAACTAATTACAGCAAAATAAAGATGAATTTAAGTTTCATCTAAGTCAACATATAAGAGAAAATAATTTTTGAAAGGCAGGATACATGATAATATTATATAATTTGGGGTGATTAGAGCATTACCTTATTGATTACCGTTGGCAATGACACCTCTTCCTGTAGGCTATCCTGCAGTTGGCTAACTTTAAAAACATCAAATGTGTCAGCCAACTTGAAAAATTGGATAATCAAGATGACTAGGTCTGCAATAGCTTGCAGAAGATTTATAAGTTTATGATGTAACCTGCCTTCATGTTATTTTGACCAAGGAAAAATAGCAATTTTGTTATATGTGCCTGAATGTTTACTAATGAATATATACCTCACACATAAAATGATGATACAAGTGAATATTCCGACAGATTTTTTTTAGAAACAATCAACGTCCGAACGTCGACAAGCTCCAGTCGGTCTGCTCAGTCGCCAGTCGGGTCAAGGATGACTTCTCAAGCCTTTGAATGCACAACTGGATTGGGAAGCACTAAATATGAATAATACGTTCGTTAATACGCTGAATAGAACAAAAATGAAAATTGAACACGAATTATTGAACTTCACCTTATTAAAGGGCGAAATATTTATTATTGTGCTTTGTCTTGGGGTGTCAAGTGCGGTAGCAGCACGTTTTTGAGCAAACACGAAACCAGAGGTGTGCGTTAATGGTTTGGCTTTGCTCGTGATTAATCAAATAAAATTTAAAATTGCTCGATTAATCAAACAATTTTTCAAATAATTCACTTTTTTTATTTTGATCGATTAATCGATTAATCAAACAATTATTCAAAATTTTGCGCTTAAAAATGAAAACTGTACTGCCGGAGTCACATTTCTGATTATTTTACGATAATTATGTACTGAAAACCAAACATAATTACATATTAAAGCACAATAAAGGACGGCTCAAGATTTTAAAAACAAAAAACCGTCCACATGGCAGTACGGCAGACACATTCAGTACACGCATGTGATTCCAGACTCTTTCAAGTTTCACCTCTAATATGTAAAAAAACAAAATTTTTGCTCGATTAATCGGAAAACGATCAAGAATTTGGATTATTTGAAAAATTCGATTAATCGAGCAATTATTCAAACAATTCGGTCTTAAATTTATTTGATCGTTTTGCTCGATTAATCGATTAATCAAACAAACGAGCAATTTTTCGATTAACGCACACCTCTGCACGAAACATCAATAACAAAAGAGCAGACGACCCGTGGGCCGTGTGTTGAAATAGGATTTGGCGGCAACCTTGACCAGTTCAAAAAATCGATTACGGGATGTTACAAAAAGAGCTTAATTAATTTAGGTAGGCTTATAAAATTAGTGCAAAACATTTTTTCTAGAAAATAGAAATGGAATCTAATTAAAATTTTTAATGACCTTGCTTTTCTGTACTAGGTTTGCTGATTTTGGTCAAAATTCACTACATATTATATGACGCTTTTCGTGGGCGTCATAGTCCACTAAAATGTGTTTCAAGTAATTCCTGCACTCCGTTAAATTATTAAATACGTTGCTAAACTTTTATATGGATTTTTATTTACATTGGATCCACTTACCAAAATTTCAATACCGTACATCATTTATAAAAATTAACGTTGGAAGATTTAATTATTCATGATCGGACGACGAAGGATTTTAACGTAACCGTGTCGAAAAAAATTTGAGAACCGGTCGAAATTGATTTTTTCTTTTCTAAGGAAATGTTTTATTAATGGGTGAGCTAACTGTTGAAAAAAACACTCAATTTCATAAGTTATTATTAAGTTCACTTCAGTGCCTATATTATCAGGCCTATAACGAAAATATAGCTCAAACACAATCAATAGCTCGGATCGTGTGTATTTTTAAAAAGTTATTCATTAATATCCCGTTAATTGAAGCGTGATTGTAGTGATCAACTTATACCAAGAAATTATCAATCATTGAAAAAGATATGAGTCATTTAAAAGTACAGTACGTAAACCAGTAAACGTATGAACGACACAACTAGTTTGGCACCTGGGTTAAAATATCCCCACCGTACCAAATGTTGGATGGCATTTCTACGTTATTGTCGGTCACAAGGTACCACTTCATGTTTGAACTGGTACTGCACACAGATTCGGTAACCCTGGCTCCCAGTCCATTGTCATCATTTGGAATATTCAAGCACCTGGTCGGATTTGTCGCAATCTCAATCCGTTTCGTCCAGTAGTTGTAGATAAATTTATTATCCCGACGATCATCATCGCAGGATTCCATCGTGACATAGGCTGGGTACAATCCTAATTATACGCAAAACATCACTCATCAGCATATTCACATATCCATCATACATTCAGCACATAAATAACAACATATTTTCAATCTAAAGAAATGAAGTTGTACCGTTAGAAGTAAGGCAATAGTCGTTCTTTAACCAACGAATAGTCATATCTCCACCGACGTACCATTGTTGAGTATCACCACTGTTTCCGTCCCACATAACAACCCTGGCTCCTGGAGATGTGGTGCCAAGGTAAACGTCCAATCTGCGCTTGTTGCCATAGTCACTTCTGATTCTATATCTATAGATATATAAAATATGAAAATTACATGAACGAATCAACGAATAATAACATCAAAATGTATCTCATACATTTTCGGTGTTTTGTTGAGGCAAGTATACTTGGAAGACGTGGAATCAAACAGAGACCTGCTGCAGGAATCCCAAACAAAGGGCCCACCTACAACACTGCGATGGATTTATCTTAATAGTAATACATTAGAATTTTAAAGTAGAACGCCACATTCGCAGCGTATATTACGTAGAACCACCCATTCTGCAATACTCCCCGCGTAATTTCACTACGTTGCACTGGCATTCGTTTCCTTGGTGAGGGAATCCCACGGTATGCGCCATTTCGTGGCTGATGATTGCCATGGTTTGATTTTGTTGATGTGGCTGTTGTATGGCTGGCGACCAGGCTGTTGCCCAAGACACGGAATTGTCGTTACACATGGCATTCATGTAGGCGAGACCAAGAACTCCGTTTGTAGCCTCAGTTTCGTAAGAGCCACTCCTTGGAAGTTGGAGAAATAATATGTTACACTCATCTGATCATTCATAGGTTTCTTTATAGACATTTTTACCGTAGCAGGACCATATGATCGTGATTGAAAGTACTTTTGTATTTCTTGCTGTAGTTAGTTAAATCGACTAAATCAAGTCCAAAGAGATTATATTGCGTCCAAATTATCACTCCGACCAGTGACACGTGAACGTTGAGCTCATTGTAGTCCTACATGAAACACAATATGTTAATATACATTACCGTATGCGTGAAAATACACTAAAAATCAATTGGAACTGCTTTACCAGGGTAGTGCCAAAGTAATAGTCCTGCACATTCCTCAATGTCTTTTGCAAGTCCCGGCTAAAGTGTCTGTCGAAGATGGGATATTCGACGACTACAGCCACATTAAGATACCTGTTGGGCAGCGCTTTGGATGAATAGTCTTCTTTCTGCAACACTTTTGTAAAGGAGTTATGAATGAATTACTTCTGATATTTAATTCTTAATTATATTAGAGGCTGCATACCTGAAGCTTTCGTTTCGCTTCCCAAGAAAGGCTTACTTCCGGATAGGAATGTATCGCCGTCACAGACAGACAATTCGGGTTCCAAATCCTGTTTGTTGAAAATCTTAACACCATCAGAAGGGATGTCATTTAGGGGGACTACAGCTGCTGTTGTCAACTGAAAGGCCACACAAGCTAGGGCTAACCAATTGAAGATAGGATTTCTCATTTTCTACTTATAAACTCTGCCAAATAAATCAGAACATATATAAGTTTATAAAAAACGAAATTCAACAATATATGAATACCTTTTGGTACGTATGAAAAGAAATTTGTTATAGTTAGTTATTTGTGTAATAAAACAGAAACGTCTTGTTCACTAGAGCTTCACTCGTCCGCTTTATATAGCCTAGCTGCCTAGGCATCGCATATAGGATGATCGAGGTTTAAAGGATTTTTTCACTGCGGTGATAAACAGAAGGAAGATTAAAAGGGATAAACCGCAGTGGATTTTGCCTCCAGTTTTTGGTACTTTCTCCCAATTCCTCCCATAAAAAACCCGCAACATCCCGCGTTGTCATATTTTTAAAATAACCTGGAAAACCCGTTTGTTTTTAAAAAATAACCTTAAACTTATTCTTAAATTAACATACATTAACTAGAGCCAGAACTGTACTAGTGTACTAATCAAATATACATAATTTCTATGTAGTCGTAGTCGCCTTAAAACATGTTTTAATATGACATAAGATTTTTGGACAAAAGTTTTAATTAAATAAAAAATAATTAGATAACCTTAAGGTGTGGTGTAAACCAATCATCGAAAGAGGGCATGGGAGACATGGTCCTAGTACATCTGGTTTTTACTATTTCGCAACAAAAGAAAGTGTATAATGTTACCGATAAACTTAAGGTAGATTTATAAGCTTAACTACGGTACTTACATAGGCCGAAATATGTAGTCCAAGTGGACTTATTCGTTCTTGATCCCTAGTAAATAAAGCACCGTTTGTTAAGCAACTAATAAAATCCATTGATAAGGTTTTGTTGTTAATAAAATAGTTGGAACTATCTAGTATCAAGTAGCATTGGTAATGATGCAAAAATGGATTGTTTTCCTTAGTTTGTTAAAAATAGGATTTGCTTTTTGGTTTTTGCAATAATTCAACCTTGACCGCAGTTCAATAATTCGATTACGGAATGTTACAAACAAAATTAATTAATTAAGGTAATAAAACTATGGACAAGAAATACTTCTCTTCTTCACTAGGCTTGTTGATGACTCCGTCAAAATTCAGTTAATATTATGTGGGCATTTTGGCTGACATTGTATTCCACTCAAATGTGTTTCTGCAATTAATTATTTTTCACGCTTCCTAAAATACGTCGCTACTCACCGCGCTATGTCATTCCTTTACATTGAATCTAATTACCAACATATTAATATCCCAGTATTTATGGAAATTAACGCTTGATGATGTAAAATAAAATTAAAGAGAGAAACATGCCGCTATAAATAATATATTCAGCTGATTGCTCATCAATTACATATAGTTTTAACTAATACCTTGATGTTATTATATTATTATTATATGCGGTGATTACATCGAAACAATGAAATCCTCAGCCCGCAGTTTTCTCTTTTTCATTCACCTGCCGGCTTTGTTCCGTCCACCCGTGCGTCGATGTTGATCAACAAGCAGAAAAGACGCATTCAATGATTCGGTGCTGGTATCCAACTTCGATCAGCTTAAAAGCGTGTCCCAGTATAATTGCGAGCCAGCGGCCAACGACGCATAGGCGGAGCTTCTAATAGTATACTATTGCCAAAAAACAAGGGTTAAGTTATATCGTTTTATTATTTTTGTTATTGTTTTTGTTTTGTTGTTTAACTCTTTTGTTCTTGAAAAGACATTCATAATATATACATACCGTCACCTTTAAACTAAATTTTCGCAATTACATAGATTTTGACTGCTTCTTCAAAATTACGATGCAGTTGTAGTTTCTCTCTCAAATAAGTATATATGGTTCCTTCCTATCACTATCAATTATAACAAACTCTCAAACTCGACATGGAATCCTCAACCACCCACTTGATCGAAATGAAACAAGAATTGGACAACGTTGTCGCTCGAATGCAATCTGATTTGACGGAATATGGAAAGTTAGCCGAGTGCATAACCCAGCAAGAAAACGATGCCGATGCCACCACCAAGCTGGTTGTAAACATAAAAGAAACCAGTGACGCTGCTCGAATCTATTGTGGAAAAATGCTCGGAAAAGCCTGGCTTTTGGTCCCAAAGAAAGAAGGAACGGAAGTCTTGTTGGACCAGAGCAGTGACTCAAGAAAGAGGAAGCGCGACGAGGAAGAAGAGCCCGAAAAGTACGAGAAACTAGTCATCGTCAAGGTGCACGTACCCGCGGAAAAAATGGCTTTCGTGGCAGGAAAGTACTATTCAAATAAGGAGCGACTGGAAAAGAAGTACCGAATCCGAGTGCACATCCCGCAGAGAGGCGGAGAGGAGGTCGAATTGAAGGGTCCAGCTCACCGCGTAACCGCAGCTAAAGAAGACATCCTTGTTAACCTGCCTGTCGACCAGAAGCACCTGGTGCCAAAAGAGTTCACCGGATCCATCATCGGTCGGAGTGGACAGAAGATCAATGAACTGCGCCGCCGTCACAGAGTCAGGATCGATGTAAAGTACGACAATGAAGTGAACATCTCAGGACCATTGGAACGTTGTGATGCCGCCTGGAAAGACATTAGAGCAATCATTGACAGGTGCAAGAGGGATGAGGAAGACCGCCTACGAAGTGAGTGGTATAGTGAGTGAACCGTATCCCTTTGTCTGGTCTTTGTATAATTTTGGATAATGAATAAAAACGAAATGAATAAAAAAAAATATATGTTCTCAATAAAATAAAAATTATTTTTAAAATGTATGGAAATGTGTAAACTTTAAATTAATCTTTAAAAAAAATTTGACCACGGAATTATGTTATTTTAAAAATGTTATTATGTTATGTGCAAACGAATATTTTTTTATTTTTTTTTTTTTATTTTTTTTTTTTTATTGGAATCAAATTTTTTTATATATAAGCTCCAATCGGAGAAATAAAAAAAATTATCATCAAAACTTGTTTTAAGATTTAACGTTAACATGTTGCTATAATCTGTTAGGTATTTTTTAAATACGAATTAAGTATGGTACGTAAGCATGCAACATCCTCCGAATGCCGCAGTACATCGCGTATTTGCTCACCGCATCCGGCGATGCCTAGAAAAAAATCAGTCATCGAATAGCAAATAGTCATCGAAAATTAATCATCGAATAGCAATATAGTTAAAACGAATTTATGTTGAATGTACAGTAAGTGACTAACATCAGGTATATTTAGAATTGCTTATTATTTATTAACCCAAGGGAAAATATATGCTGGACCGCCGACTATTCAAGTATCTTGCCTATGTATATCATTCTGCAAAGCCTCTTGACAAATTAGAAAATAATTGATGAAAACTATCACAAAATAAAAAGAAATGAAAAGTGTATTTGCACGAAATGCGATACAAAGAGGCAAGAGTCCTTCAAAGGTATTTAATATATAGAACAGGTAGACAAACTGACATGGTACAATAGTTCAAACAAAAAAACGTATTCTTGGTGAAGAAGAGAACAAAACAATTGATTTATGCAGGAGGGATGTGTTTAGGAGTTCCGTGTTTACTTCAGCTAGAACATCATTACAAGAGACTTTATGTCAGGAATTTTACTTCACCACAAGAAGGCTACGGACTTCCATAATGAAGGCATCAAAGTTGTCACGAAACTTCATCCGGCCCACTCGCTCTGCGTTAAGAGGCACACCAAGGGTCAAGTTGTTGAAGGCACCCACCAGCCTATTTCGACATTCTTCTTCTGCCTGGCGTGACAAAAGATCTTCTACTAGGAGCTGGTAATCCGGCTATCATATGGTTTAAAAAGCAAGTTTTAGTACAGGCATTACGAAAAGGTGTTTAGATATTCGATGCTTTCTTACCTGGTAGGCACAAATAAGAGAATAGAATGTACCGCTGGCAGCATTCAATAGGTCGGAGCTAACTTGTTGAGTGAGTATCATCTCTAGCACGATCTGCAATATAGTTTTAACGTTAATAATTGTTGCTTAAGTTGAGATTTTGATAGAAATTACCTTGAGAAAAGGTTTCATGGCTTCGTGGACTGGACTGGCCATCTCTTTCTTGACCAAATGAGTGGACAGAACCTAATAGAAAAACAGATAATATTAAAAAAAAAAGTTGAAGATTTAAAAAAAAAATTGTAAAGACGAACATGAATAAATTCAAAGCAGAGCGCCGCAATGTCTGATCCAAATGTGGTCATTCCCAGTTGAAGGGAAGCGAAAAGATTGGTGAGCATGTCCGGTGGCAGAGAAACAATTTTGGCTGGACAGATCTCACAAGCAAAGGTGATCAGCTTATAATAGTGCCAACAGAGAAGAGGGAAACGAAGTAGCTCAGCGTTCATCAACGGCATCAGCAAGTTGAGCCCATGAAGGCAAACCTAAAAGTGAATCATAAAAATTAATATGTTAATTTAAAATAAACTAAAAATAATGTTTACCTCAGAGGCAGATATGGGTGTGCCTTCACTGCTGAAGGGGCTAAGATCAATAATGTCTTTCGACAGCAAATTCATCAGAAGCTCCATGAAGAGAAGGAGATCGCGATGAGCATCTTCTTCGGCCGAGACCTCCTTTGTAAGCCGGCCACTTGTGTGAGATGAATAGGCTTGGATTGCACCCAGTGCGAACTGGTACAGCTTTTCACTATCAGTCTGTAGATAAAAATTTAAAAATTATTGAAGATTTCTTTATAGCGCATTGGCTTTTAATTTACCTGAGAGAGGAAGATAAGCATAGTGCGGGCACACGTACTCAAGAGCTCCAATACTAGTTCTACAACGAGATTATAGTTGTGCGCTGCTCGGATCAATTTAGGAAGTTCCTGCAATACAGATTGCATCGAAGCGAAGAGGGTATGTACAGTCGTCACTTGGCTTCCCATCAAAATACCTATTTTTAAAAAGCAATCAAGTCAATGTCAGTTTCTACATAAATATAAAAATGCAATATAACCGATAAATGATTCTAAAGTTGTGACAATGGCAAATCGGATTTCATCCTGATGAATAAGTGTTTTAAGAGACTCTGACTGGACGGGTAGGAGGAGCCTCTCTTCAAGCGGTTTGAGCACTTGGTTCCAAAAATAGTTCTGATCCCCCAATCCGCCAAGAGAGCCGTTAGCTCCCGCTCCAGCGATAGTCAGCGCCTGGAAGAATTTTCGCCGGGCCGGTCCGCCCAGCTGCAAAAGTTCGGGACTGTTGTGCATACGGACCAAAGTCCAGAACGGCCCACTGTGAATGACAACATTGCGCTTCTCTTTTGTGTCGATGAGAGCCATCAGCAAGTTTAATGATTCATCCATCAAGCCGGGCTCGGCCGTCTGAGTCCGTAAGTTGGACTCGACTTTGTTTAACAAAAAACCAGTAATCCAATTGGCTCCTTCAGAATCCCGTCCGAAAGCTGCAGAGAAAGTGGGGCTCAGCTCGACGTAGAGGTTCTCGTTTGGTAACAGGTACGTAAGAGCGAAACGGCGCAACCACCAAACAATAGTTGCTCCCATTTCGGGACTGAGGAAATGAGCCAATCCTAAACAAACGAAAAAAAAAAAAGATTTTTAAAAGATGTTACAGAAATTTTATTTAAAATATTACCAGCATCGGAAGCTCGTCTCTCTACTTCACATAACCTCAAAACAGCTGCAATTAAACGGGCAACGTGATCACAAGATTCTTCCGCACCAGCAATTTCAGATGCCCGATTTCCAGGAGAAGCGATAACCTTTAAAAAAAAAAAAATTATTTAGCCTTTCAAACTACTAGTTGAATAAGTATAGAAACCAACCTTGAGGGTAGTATCCACGTTCACAGTTGGTGCTTGGGCAATGCTATGTTGAAGGATCTCTTGCGGGATAACGGCCGTTTCTCCTTCAGAATCCAACGTGATGGTGTGACCCGAAATGAGCAAGAGCCAGTGAAGGTCTTCAAACAGAGAACTCAAAATGTGTTGGTCACTAAGGCTGACAGATTGTCCGTGCATCCGTTGAAGCTGCGTACTGAACTGAGTGATGCGGTCATCAAGAAGTCGAGTCAGAAGAACAAGACTGTGATTGGCGATAGATCGACCGAAAGCACCGATACTGCTCAATTGGTCCCGATATTTGTTTCGGTCATCTTCTTCAGTATCGTCAATTTCTTCCGTGCAATCATCGTTTCCTCCCAATCCTCGGATTCCATCAGGCGGACCCAAGTGGCACTTGATGTACGTATTGAGAATTTCGATACGCCATTCATCTTTGATGAAAGGGGAATCAACACCTGCGGCAAATTTGATAAATATTAGAAAAATTTCATTTGAGAATTTTGATAGTAAAAAAAATACCTAGAGAATCCCATCCAACAATCATATTATCAAAGGCCTCCATGAAAAGATTATCTTCCGCTTGAGATGATTCTTCCCTCTCGGCCAGCTCTGTTAATTTACAAGTCAAGCGAGTGCAATGGAGGAAAAAGGCATCCCGGAGGTCAGCACTCACAGCAGATAGTGTTTCAGAAGGGAAGAAGAGGATCAGTTTGCGAAAAATGGACGAAACACCGAGTGATTCTTGTGCGCTCAACTCTACAGCGGTCACCAAGTGGACAAATTGTGTGGCATAGTGAGAGACGTACTGGACCCGGAGATCCTTGTTGGTCAGTACTGGCCCATTGAGCGAGGCAAGTTGGGTAAGGCAATTAAGTGTGTGATGACAGAGATCGGGCAGGAGACGAACTTTGTAATGTAGACGGAAGAAGAGCTCAATAACGGCTGGTTCCAAGAACACTTCCGACCACTGAGGACCTAAAATATATTTAAAAAATAGTCAGAATCTTGTAGATAAGAATTTAAAGAGAAATTATTACCTGGTCTTAGAGATGGATTTTGGTCAGCTTCAAAGACACCAATCAGTCTTTTAGGCAATGTAGTTGTAGGCACGAAAAACCAGCTGAGAACAGATTCGGCAATGGCTAGCAACCGGCTGAGGAGAAGGCAGGATTCACGATTGAGAGGTTTCTCTTCGACACCATCCCCACCGACAAAAGAGCGCAGTATAGTGACGACAAAATGGAAAATGCGTTTAAGATCCGTCCCTTCAAATTGGCGTTTCACTCGAAAGTGAATTTCCCAGCGTAGACCAACATCAGATGATTTAACAGAACTAGAATATTCCTGCATAATGGCAGCCAGGACACTGCAGCCAATCATTTGATGACTGCTATCACCCTCAACCACTAGCTGCTCCACACTGCTCAGAATCTGGCCACGATCAGCTCCCAAATCAGCCACACTGCCCCTCTTGACCATGATGCCCACCACCTGGAGCACCCTCTCACGTACAAATGCAGACAGGTTGGTCTTTTGTACAACAAAGTTAAGGAGGTATGATTGAAGACTTTTCAGGTCCTGTTCAGAAACAGTGCTCCACTCTCTGATCAAACCATCTTTGAGCAGACCAGCAGCTTCAAAGAGAACCAGATCATTTGAACTTGAATCTATAAATTGCAATAAAATATTTTAAATGATAATATTGTTATTGATTAAATATATATTACCAATGATGCATTTGCAGAGAGCAAATGGGGATTTCACTTTACGAAAGTTCATGAAGACCTCCTCAGCAGCCTGCCTCTGTTCTTTGGTCACATGACTAGGAGGTGCCTATTACATAATAAATTTAATGTGAGAAAAAAGTTTGATCATAAAGGTGTGTTGATAAAAATGTTACCATCATTGTCTCAGCTGCAGCTTCCAGCTCACGAATTCCTTGTTCCATTGTGCCTGCCTTTCACGCCTTGCTGTAACGCACAAAAACGACTGTCAGTGAGAAATTATCAAACCAAAACCCTCAAGGTGTTTACCTCGTTAACATTAATCGTTATGCTATAAAAGTTGTTCGAATATAACTATTTCAAACCCTGAAGCCACAAGGAAGAACAAAAAGTCAAAACGACCACAAGTTCCAACTTTTCTAGCAGTCTCTTTTTATGTGTACGTACCACGTGGTTAACAAAATGTTTGATAGATGGCGTTTGGTGAACCGAAAACAAGCAAAGAGCCAGTCGTCTCTGTGTCTTCTCCCACTTGACATTTCTTTTTCTTTTTAAGTTTTGTATTATAAAAAAACGACAGGTACGAAGTGATATTATCAACATGGAAGAGTTCAATGGAATTCTTCCTGTTGAAGTCCACATGACGATCGATTCATCTCCGATGATTGACGATGCTGAAACTCTTGACGAGTCCCAAGAAGACGACACAGCCGTAAACGTAGTAGATAAATCGTCTCAATCAGCACCGGCCTCTGCGAAAAACACTTCCAACACCAAGAGAAGGAGAAGTAAACGAAACAAACCACCTCCACCTCCACCTGAATCCACAGAATATGAAAGAATGGAGTGCAATCTTTGCTTGTTTGAGACTGATGATGGCCGGGAAGCTCTTCAACTCCACTACACTGAAGAGCATTCCAAGGAAGACCTGGCTGTAACACTAATAGACATCATCTACCCTGGAGAAGAGCCTCAGGAGAGTAGCAAAGAGAAGGGTTCAAAGAGGAGAGCCTCTCTTTACCCATGTCCGGTCTGCACGAAAAGTATTGCTGGGAAGAATAATTTAGAGAAGCACTTAATTAGGCACAGGTATTCTTAATTTTGATTCATTACAAAATATTCATCTTTTAATTTTCTTTATTAATTTCAGGTCTCAGAAGCCATTCAAATGTGAAGAATGTAAAAAGATGTTTAGTGCCAAGAGAGATCTCCAACTTCATGAAATGAGACACCATTCCAAAGAGAGGCCCCATGTTTGCCCAACTTGTCAGAAGGGTAATTTAAATATATCTTTATAATTCAATCTAATTTATGATTCTAATTGTATACATTCATTCAGGCTTTGTTGACAAAGCTTACTTGAAGAAGCATATGACTTTTCACGATCAGAGTGTGACGTACGTCTGCGAGCAGTGCGGTAAATCTTTCAACAATGTATTAGGACTTCAGAAGCACTGCAAGACTCACAGGTGAATATAATATAAATCATCACATTCAGTTTTTTAATATAAAACTAATATCATTTATATACTCTTTTTATAACAAAATATAATAGCCAGGAGAGGCCTTACATGTGCGAGAGGTGCTCGAAATGCTTCCGAGTCAAATACGATCTGACAGTCCACAAGCGAAACGTTCACAAGGAAGGGAGTAAAGAGGGCGGCAGCAGTAGCACGGTCTCGATGAAGCAGCAGAGCGAGGCGGACTCTTCGTCAATCACTGTTTAATGAGCTCCAATATTGTAATATATCCATGTCCCCGCAATCGTAGCCGAAAGACTGGAAGAATTGGAGCAATCTCTGCTGATCTGTTGCTCCTTTGAGCTCGTGAAACTTTTTGGCCGCTACTCCCAACTGCTCTCGAACGACGATCACCTGCTGGTGGATGAAAGACGGCGACACCTCTTCCGCCCTCAAAATATTCTCCAATCGAGCGACGATACAGGACACTATAATTGTGAAGGACATTTTTCTTATAATAAAAAAATCTTGTTGCTTGTAATTTTTATTTATACCTTTAGTATAAGATTCAGAGTTGTCGATGAGAATGCAATTGATTTTGCGACCACCATCAGAGATCATCAGGTAAGGGTGAGGAGATGCACTTTGGAGGCTGTGTTGCGGTAGTATAAAGTTGCGTGCAGCTTTCATTGGGACGAGCAATTGTAGACCGTTGAAGCAACTCTCTTTGAAATAGAGGTCGTCCGTGACTACAGATGTGCACCCTCCCTAATAAAACCGATAAAAAGATCGATAGATAGCTTTTTATTAATTCATATTGCGTGTTTGAAAAACCTTCAAAATGTGACGGGCGTATCTTTTAAAGTGGGTCCCGAGTTCCTGACAGATCCTGACAAGGGTTAATACGCCTTCTTCGTCAAGCAAAGGCTGCTGCTGTTGAACGATTGGAGTGAGCTGCCTGGGAACGCTCACCTGCAACATATTTATTATTATTATTTAAATCCCTTTTTATACATATAGAAGTAAATTCATTATTTACTCGACTGGAAGAGTAAGCTAGCAAAACCATCCGAGATAATTTGGTGTGGAGCTTGGTGAGTACAACGGGATTTCCGGTAATATCCTGCAAAGAGCGGGCAGCACCAACGCTAGCAAGGTGCTGAAGGTTGCTCCGGAGCATCCTATGAGAACACTGGTCTTCCTCTCTCAGATAGACTTGTGCGGCCATCTGTTGAAGCTCTCCGATTAGCTCCTTCATCTCTGGTACAAGTGTAGACCACAGCTGAACTAGAGCGGCATTCTCTGGTCCGAGGGCGATGAGACTGAACCAACGTTGGAAACCCCTAGCTGATGAATCTTTTAGGAAGAACGTGTAAGAGATGGCGTGAATCCCAAGGCCAGAATCACTGAAAAAGAGTGGGCTCTCTTTGATAGGGCTCACCTAAACCGTTATAGAGTTAGGATTGAATAATTAAACAGATATTTACATATTAATATACTTCTGAACTGAGACTTCTAAAGCATGTCTGTTGCAATCTATTCCTAGCCTTTTCTGAAGCACATCTATCAGAGCTGAAAGTGAAGCCCTTAACTTCTGAAGTGGAACTGATGAACCCAGGATGATCACTTCCTAGAGGATTGCAAGCCTGAAAGACAATAAATGAAGATGGATCAGATCCATTAAGTAACTTTTACATTCAACAGTTGATTACTTAAACATTGACGTCAACGGCAGTAATGATAAAAGCATTTACCGTGCAACTTGTATTTGAAGAAATGGGAAATTGATTATTTTTTGAAGCCGCCTTTGCACTTTCTTCCATTTGCAAACGTGTGTGGAAAATAACGCAAGGGCCGTGAAGCTCACAGAAATGGCAGACTCCCATGATGACGCTACCATTATTATTGATTTCCATAATATTGAACTAAATTTTGATCGATTAAATCATTAACATATGCAAACTGGAAAGGAATCAGAGAAAAACAACAACAAACAGAAACAGTTGGAAGATTGTGTCGTCTGCCGATGAAAGCGCAACGATGCCATTTTACATATTTTTGTTTTGTTTTTGTATTTCACAAATTATGAAATTTTAAAAACAACAAAGTTATAATGAAGCTTATTAATTAACGATTTCTTCAAACTCATAACTAACCTGTAATAATATTAGAAACTTTGGTGTGTCGCTCCCCTTCAATTACTTTATTCAATGAACTTTTTCTTCACGTCATGTTATAGTTTTTTTTCAAAAAGTTCCCAACAACCATGATTGTCTAGATTTCACAAAAATCAGCCACTGAACCTTGTACAACAGCTGGGCAACTGAATCCAAAGTCCCAAAAACTCGCAATCTGGTATAATGCATACAGTTCGTTAGCTGTCCCCCGCAACTTGGGGAGACCGCTGATGCAACTCATCTACTGATGGTGATGATGTGCTCGCTTCCGCTTCTGCAGCCCGAGTTGATCAAAGTCCACACACTCAAATCTAATAACAGTATATTGTTTTGAATCAAATATAGATCTTGTAGTTTATAAATAGTCCAAACAGCATATGTTTAGCCATCTTATTACCTACCTTGTCGTCTCGTCGCATAGAACTTTTTAATTAATTAGATCATGGAGGAGAGTATAGTTAGCCAACCTTGGTGGGTTCAGTATTATTAGATAAACTCCTTAAAAGCGTGAAGATCGTCAAGGCATATGTAATATCCTTTGATGAAACAATGGGACAAAAGGTCCTTTGATTTTAATTAAGAAACGGGTAAAAAAATTGGACAGTAGATGCGTTTAGACATCGCATTAAAGCAATTCGACCATAAATGTCATCTTAATTATACTAAGTGGCGTTATAAGAGTTATAAAACATTCTGCTCTGTGTATACTGGTTGCCACCAGTAGCCTCTTTTTGTATTATTTATCAGAAGACTATATATATGAGAAGATAACTGACAATCATCCGGATAATAAGGTTGCTTGCTGGCCCAAGTGATCCTTTGGACGTCATACCTCAATAAAGACTGCCGCGCTCTCTTAACCTTCTGGTGCATCCGTAGCCCCTGAAGGAATTAAAAGAGGTAACGAAGGGAAAGGAAGAAAAACTCTTCTTGTCTGCTTGTATGTAAGCCCCCCAAGAGGATATCCTCGAAGGTTATTACGGTACACATCTCCTTCTGTCTATTACAGTTCATGTCAGCCGATGATGATCAAGTTGCTGTATTAGCTGCTACCCCTCATCGCCTTTGACACATTTAGGCGATTACTTGAAAGATACTAAAGCGCAAATAATTAATATAGATGTTACCAAAGCCCATAACTATATACTCTTGGTGGTATACTTGTGTAAAAAGCTTGAAAGAATGAATACATCAGTTTCTGATAATAATTGTTTCAAATTGTCGTTTTATTAGTCGGATAACGTCAATTAGTTTCTTGCTTATAAAGTGGTTTCAAACAAAATAAAAGTAGCTTACAGCGCATTATGATTGCTAAAAACTTTGCGCGTTATTCCCTTGAGCTTACTTATGGTGTACATGTACGAAAATATGAAAAAGGAAGCCTCTTTAAAATTCAAATGAGATGTAGAAACACAAAATATTTCATTACACAACAGCTCTTTTAGGACTTGGGAACGGTTGGTTAGAAGCAACAGTTGAGGAAGAAGAATTAAAATATAGAAGGAGCGCCGCACATATTGTTATAATTGGTGCTGTTGCGTTGGCGTTTCATTAGATGATCAGAGGGCAGCATCTTGTTTTCTTTCAATCCAATCTCACGGTTCGGTGGAACTGAGAAAGATGTAGCATTCATTAATCAAAGATCTGAGGCATTAATATATAGCGCCCAAGATCTCATCAAGAACAGGAAGAAGGAGTTCGGCCTGTTCCGATACATTCATTCCCATAGGATTTTTAGATACTTCCGATCCTTAATGATCTATTTTCGGTGCCCACCCAATCAAATATTAGGGGGGAGCTTGTGTAATAACAAGATATTTATAGCCTACACAATCTTCAGAACTGCAAGCAATAAAAAATATTTATGTTATATTAAATGGTTGCCTAACCTGCCAACACTTTTTCTTAATATTTTAAAGTAAAAAAAAATATACTATTGGGACCACTCCCGAAGCCAAATATGCCAAATAATTAAGTTATACATTAATAAAATTAATAAAACGGAAATAAATTGAGTTGATTATTGTATAGTAGTTATTTATTACTTAGTACTAGTAATGAAGAATATAGTAGGTACAACAATGGCAACAATTAAAGGTCAAACAATATACAGTAAGAATTGCACAGTGTATATTCAATATTCGATCATGCAGTGTCTGAAAAAGAGTAGAAGCTATATAGTCATGATTCGAATACAAGAGTGATATTATCAAATTAGCTTCCCCGTGCTTATTTTAATCAACAAGACTCTTAGCAATTGCACATGCAAGTGCTACAATCAAGGACTTGTCCAACTGCAACCCTCTCAACGGTCCATTTGAAGTTAGTCATGATTCGAATACAAAAGCATGTAAAGAGCAATTAGCCTCTGCGCGTACAACATCTACTTCAGTTAATATTACCCCTTAAAGCGCTATTTAATCAAGATCTTATCAAACCCATCAACAGTAACTATAAAATATTTAAAAATTCTATGTATGAAACTATACATTAAAGTACCTAACTATTAATTCAAACAGATTAAAGAACAATGGGTTTTCGCAGTCTATATTTAGGGCAAACTATAGCCAATGATACGAGACTATTATCGTTTGTTTTCTTTTTTGTTTCCTTTCCTTCCGGAGTGGTAATAAACGTCAAGAAAAGGAAAATAAATTGCGGTCAGCAATAAATGAAAAAAAAGTGACAAGAAATAACTCTATATAGACAAACAGTCTCTAAGGACGTGATCGGGCTGGACGTGCTGCACGCGAAAGGGCTAGCGCTGCTGCTGATGGCGGGCTGCTGAGCGCAGGATGATGATGACGTCTACATGATGCGCATTACATCCGACGCGTTCTCTCCGGTGGTACCCAGCCCCCACTCTCTACCTGCCTATATATAAAGATGGGAATGATCCTGAAGATGAGCCAGTTGCAAAGAAGTGGTTGTAAAAATAGCAAAAAAGGTTCTTCCAGGATCTTTTTTTTCAACATCAATTCACCCACATCAGAACTCAGGTAGGCCTAATAATATAAGTTATCTATCGAACCTTTTTAAAAATTAATTTTATTCTGAATTAAAGATATAATGAAGGTCACTATGATGATGGTCAAAGTGTTTCTGATGATCTCCGCCCTCGCTTTGACGGCGGTTTCGGCAGGAGGGGATGAGTCGGCTGAAGCGGCCGGGCGCCGCCTCGTCATGGCCTCGGCTACCGCAGCAGCCGGTAACGGTCAGATAAAGTCTATGGATTCTTGGCTTCGCTGGCTCTTAATGCGATCCCGACCATCAGATAAAGTACTTTAACCATAATCTTGAAACAAATTATTTTTAGAAGTATTAAAAATATATATATTTATCTAGGAGAAGATTAAGAGTTTGAGCGGACCTATGCTGCTGCAGCAATTGAATGGCAAAGTCTCTTTGAAAGGATCCTCGACGGAGGATCTTGGAAGCAGTGATGAATTTGACGATGACATTCAACTCTTTGAGAACCGTCAGGCCAGTAAGAGGCAGCCGGATGATTACGGTCACATGCGCTACGGTAAACGGGATTTTGATGACTACGGTCACATGCGATTCGGGCGTTGAAAATGAGAAAATAAAGTGATGATGATGAATTTTCCCATTGTAATTCTCTCACTCCCACCATTATCAGTCCGAAGGTGTGAAACAAGAAAAAAAAAATATATCTCATGTTCTCTAAAGAAAATACATGTTACAGTGATGTTGCTCCTCCTGCTGCGCGCTCTTGTGCGAATTATTTATCCTAAAAAACGTAATTTGTGTGCGTGTATAAAAAATGATTAGCGTAAGGGAACAGATAACAATACACCTATTGCTATACCATTCTCTTAATAAAAGCACAAGTTTTTTCTTGCAAAAATGAGAAATGTTTTATTTTAAAATACAAGACGCATTACGCCATTGTAAAATCCCAAAGGATTTCGTATTCTAATGCAAGCAGAACTAGTTGGGCTGGTCCCATATGGGAGCCTTCATTACTCAACATCTACGACAGCAGTCGGGTCCTCCTTCCAAGTAGGAGAGGAAACTGAATGAACTGACAATCAAAAAGATGAATGAAAACGAGTTGTCTCCCGTCAGTGGATTTCCTTTCCGGATTATGAATTCATGATAGTAGACGTCATGACGTTGAGCCCCTCGAGATTCAAAAAGATTGGTAAACCACAAGAAAAAGTTACTTCAAAAACTAAACATTTTTATGAAATGACTTAACAATTTATGGAGACTTTGCCAAAACTATTGGTAAACACAAACTGTGCTATCAGCTGTTGAAGATGGGATGATAAAAATAGTAACTTAAAAATTAAATGGAATAAAACTAAAGTGACTGTTCAGGCTTATTATTGATAAACCATTATTGGGCTATCAGCTGTTCGTCTCAACCGTGTGTATTTCAAGGTGACATCATTAATTATTAGTTAAGATCAATTTACTCTAAGACAGACAGGGCTGCTTGGCTTCAACTACACCACAGTCCTTCATTTACAAGTGGGGAACATTGGGTGATAGAAGTCTCTTCATTTCTTGTTCTTCAATTCAGGCCCCAAGTTCATGTAGAAAGCTCCCGATTGGTAGCCCTGTAAAAGATGATAATTTTGATTCAAAATATTTATCTATTGATTATTAACCACTTTAATACTTACATAAGCCAAGCTAGCACCAAACAGGGCCAGTCCAGCCAACAAGACTGCATTATTCTTGGTTTGTCTTGCACTGTGCATCGCTGCCCAAGAACCGCTGGGAACAGGTAAATCATTCATGGTGCTAAGCTTGCTTTCAGCTCCATAAGAAGAGCTGGAACGGACCTGCTTCAGCTGGGATCGGCCTGTAATTTTTAATTAATAGTAATTAATACATAGGTGAGATGCGAGGCTCCCATGAAGGTGAAGAGAAAGGCAATACAGAAACTCGACTCCAGTTATAATTAAGAGAAGTTTGTACACTTACCAGCTCGAAGAATAGTCTTGGTAACAGCTTGATTCATCTTTAAGTAAGAATATAATGAAGATAATCTGTTAAAGCAAATAATTTAGTCACGTCCCAATCTGCGACTAGCAACCTTCTCAATTCTTTCCCAGTTTCGGCAACCAGCCAGAAAGCCGAGAGCAGACTACACAAGTTTGTTTGCAACGATGCCAGATCGTTTTTTAAAAATTCCATTTAACATTATTTTTAAAAATCTATTTAATTTATTTCAATTTCAAAAGTGAAACTCTTGATGTATTCTTCCACTTGAGACAGAAAAGTGTGCACCATTATTGGTATCAGATAATGAATATAGGAGGAAACGAATGGTTTGCAAAAATATCGCCCTACGACAGTACAGATCAGAATTCCTTCATTAAACACGTAATACAAGATAACACGAGAAGGGTTATTAGACCAAACAAATTCGTTTTGATAGTTTTAAGTGGGACCGTTTTGTTTTGTTTCCATTACCATGTAATCATAATGCGTCAGTAGGGCAGATATATGGAACATGATGATGACTGTAGACATGATTGTTAGGTTATTCCAGTCCTCCATTAGTTGAAATCCATTCGACACTAAACATGACACACTTTTCAGCGAAAAGAAAAAAAGGAGAAAAAAAATTACGTCACGGGTACGTGAAGAAAACAGAAGAAATAAGGAGTGATACACACAAAAGGAGAAAAAAGAAATGAAATTCTTGATGTGTGTGTGCGAAGAGGAAACGTGATATTATCTTATACTTGGGATCATCAATATTTTTTTATTATTAATTTTTAGAGGCAGTGTGGTGGTGGTAGTGCTCATCGCAGTGGAGGAGACTGCAAACCCGGTCGAGCCGAGCCATTTGTAGAAGTCCTCGTTGGCTTGAGCTGACTGATGAGGTCCATGATTTTCAGGGTAGGTCCCACTTTCATTCCAGTCAACTGCAAGATCCGATCCTTGGTCAGCAATAAGAGCATCGGCCCATCCACCATCTATTAAAGATAAATATAATTTTAGAACTTAATTTATAAAAAAATTTAAATAATATGAGTTTACCTCTTTGGCAAATGCGTCAGAGTAGACAGTGTAACCGTTTATCCGCAGAAATTCGGTAACATCGGACGGACTCCAATCGGCAATGTCGACTCCGGCCAAGGCTTCTTTCCGTTGAGTCGTGGTAACATCGATGAGCTTCGGTATCTTTTTATTTGAAGCAGCAGCGGCAGCAGCACCATTTGTAGGTTTAGGGATGTCTAATTTGATCTGGTCGTTGAAATTACCGTCGGTTGTTGCAGAACCATTGTCAACTTCTTCAGATGTGTCTTCACCCGATTGCGGCTGGGTTGTGCTTCTCGGTCGGAGACTACGGACTGCTCTTTCTTGAGATTGAGATTTGATAATAGCTGCGGCAGGCACAACTTGATTATTTAATTTAGGAGCTTTAGAAGATGATGTGCTGCGGTTCTCTTCCGGAGACCTCTCTCTCTTTACCGGATTCACCGATGCGTGTGGAGGGCGGCCTCTCCTAGATTTGCCTCTTCCAGGACCTCCTCCTCCTCCTCTAGTAGATGCCGTTTTAGTTTTCTTTTTACTCGCAGTCGTAGAGGCAGCTGCAGTTTGTACTTGGTTCAGATTTCCGGCTTCAGGTGTCTCTAATCGGTAACCGGCCAGCTCGCACCAACCGACCGGATACAGTTCCGGGGAGGCAGAATCCATCCACTGGTCAAACTCATCCGTCCAACCGTCGAAATGGATTCGAACTAGTCGACCAGCAACTTGGGCTACAGTGGCAACGCAGACGAGACGAGAATCCATCAGATCCGCCGCTTCCACCCGCATTCCGACGCGCATCTGAGGGACGGTAGTTGGCTGGTGCTCCAGTAGTCGTAGGTGTTTGGAAATCTTCAGCCCGACTGAAAAGAGCTTCGGGAGCGGCTACAGCTTTCTGTGAACGGAGATAATCTCCCCAACGGAAGCGACCGCCTTCGTAGTGCGCCGGCGGCTGGAGAGTGATGGCGTTCGCCTCGCAAAAATCCAGGCGGAGCAATACAGGCCGATGTGGCGTGATAGCAGAATGTGGCTGTATCTTCATTAGCTGCTTCGGCGTCCTCATCATCTTCATCCGGCTTCCGATCCACCCGAATCATAATGTAACCGTGCCGTAAGACTTTAACGACGGAGCCGACGCAGATCTTATCCAGATTGAGAGGATCGACTGCTTCCAGTTTCATGCCTTCTTTGAACTTGAGCCCAGATTGAGTTCCAGCTGCTGGTTTCATTTCGTTAAACAGCTCTCCAGTGGCATCTGTTGGCAGGTAGTTCCGCTTAGCGCAGCGATCCAAGTAGGCAGCAGAGGCGTCGATCTGGTGACCGACGCTCAGAGCCCATCCGACGGGATGGATGAGAGTAGATTCTTCATGACACCAAACGATACTATCCGCCTCGCTTTTAAAGGAGTCGACGTATCGAAGTTTCAAACGTCGACCGATGATTGTCTCCACCGTGTGCTACCCTGATTGTGGAGAGATTATGACGGTCAACCAACTCCAGTGTCATTCCGACACGGAATCTGGATCGGGATGCTTCTATCACACGACTGTGGAACTGATTAGGTAGTGAACGAGCTCCGGTAAGTCTTTGACTAAAAATTCACGCCATTCAGTGTACTTATCCTGTAGAAATTCAAAATAATTAAGACTCACATTTTTAATAAAGCTATTTTAAATAAAATACCTGAATAGTTCTAGGAGGGATGAGAGGTTTCCCTTTGGACGCGCACCAGCCAACAGGGTGGACATCTTCAGCAGCCAGGTTGACCCAGAAATCTTTCGAATCATCATTACCGAAAACCTTCGTACCGTAGAAGAGCCTTATATCCCATTAGACTGATGACGGAAGCAACCCAATAAGATTGCGGATCTCCATTGTTAGCAGGCTGTCGAGTATCCGTATTTTCTACTTCCACCTGAAACCAAAAATAAGAAGTAATTAGTTGAGCACTAAATTATGACCACAAGAGACAATTACATGGCTTACCTTCATACCAACGCTGACATCCGAAGCCCACGTGTCGCATACGGGCGCGTGCCGGAAACAGGAGATGGGAGGCGTGACGAAACCAAAGTCGGTTAACATCTCCACCCAATCGAATCCGTACCTACCCAGGGTGGAAAATTGTTTCAAAATTATCATCTCAAGTCATAATATTATCAATTGTTATATTACGTGTCCTTCTCCGTTCCATCCTTGGCCAATTGCATCCTCTTTTTATTGGAAAAGATGTGGACATCATCGACAGATTGGCCCATTTTCCTATTCGCCGGCTGCTGCCCGGGCTGAAGCCCGCATTGCAAACTGTATCGCTTCTCTATAATTATAATAAAGTAATTAGAATAAAGAATATAGAATTTTAATTAAAAATTATTTATTACCCAGGGTTTACGGAATTGGCTTGGGGATTTTCGTTAAAACTTTTGGCGCAGGCTTGACTGCAAAACCTTCTCTCTTTCGTGTAAAACGAGTGTTTGACTCCGATAGCTCCGCACTTTTCACAAACGGCCATACCCTCTTTTCGAATTGGGATCAATATCCTATTGATAAAAAGTGTAAAGTGATGTAACTTTGAAGGTTTTTCAAAAAGGTTACCAGGTCTGAATCGTTTCTGAAGGCTATTGGTGTCTTCAGCACCAGACCGTCAACAGGTTTAATTTTCCTAAATTACAAAGAGAGAAAATGATAATTAAGAAATTATTTCAAAGGTGATGACAATGCTTGTATACTTGAAACCCATGTTGGACAATATCTTCATCAGAATCGTCAAGGTCTGAGCCAGATGCTGGCTGACGATCAGAGTCAGAGTACCTGAATAAAGTGGAACAGATTAATAATATTGAAATAACTATAAAAGAGAATGATACTCAATGGGAATTATGAGATGATTGCTTGTCACTACTGTCACACCCTAATTTCATGTCAACAAATGAACAATAAGGTTCAGTAAAAACTTTTTTCACCAAGTAAAACTGAATATGAATCTCTGTGGGGGGTTGTCGAACAGAAAACAGCCAGAACTGAAGGAAAATGTAAAATGTGTTTCTCAAAAAAAAATTTAGAAAGACAAAAGGAGATCACTTGATTCAAAAATCGACGTATCACGACCTGTCAAAAGATGACGTCTAAAATTAGCTGAAATTTGCTAATAAAACAAGAGAGAATTCACTGGCAAGATTTCTTTGTGTGCTCGTATAATATGCAATTCGTGTGTGTGTGAGTCACGAATTTCTATTTTTCAAGAGGAGAAATATAAAAAAGAAAATGACAGATAGCGATGAATGCTTGGGGCGTCCATGGAGAAGGCGCTAATAAAATCTATGTATGTACGAACACAGTGACAGCTGTTTAAAATTCCGAATATCAATTTTTACCTGAGGCAATTCCAGCATAGAATATTTTTGCAAACACTTAAAATAGAGACGCTCTCAGAGCTTTTGACCCGCCAAGAAAAAAATTGAGACCGGTTTGGCGAGCAAGCAGAAAAACTGTTGACGAGCAAAACTGATTGAGAGAGGTACAAATTCGGTCGGATATCGAACAGGCAACGTTGCATCGAGTTTTTTGGTGATTTACAAAACAAAATTTGCAATGAGGCGCTCCCGTTATTATCATATGAATTCGACCGAATAATAAACAAAGGCTGTCAAGAATAGAAATAATATTTGTTTGAATTATTTCATTTGATTCCTTAATACTTCTCAAATAACGGCGCTCGTACGAGTTATTTCTTGCGCTCACCGTTATGCACGAAAAATACTTAGCAGCAATTGCGCTGCTGTTTGATGAGAGAAAAAAGCAGAACGATGTGGTTTTCCATTTCTCTGTGAAATTGTTTTTTATATACATACCGTTTTAATATATAAATCTATTATCTTGTTATAAAATGTTTTATTTATAAAAAAATAATGGCAGTTTACTGATTGGAGAGCATCTGAACCATAATTCTACATCTGTGCATGTTTACTTTTGGAGAAATAATGTTTAGCAGATGTTTTTATGAACAATTTTACGTCTCTAGACTATCATTATTTATTACGGGCTTCATAATAATAATGCAGCCTGGATGTTACGCCAGAAACTTTTTTTTTAAACAACAGTTCTTCTCAACAAGCTAGTCCTTTAGTTTTTTTAATAGCCTTCAAGACTGAAAGTAAATAAAGGAAGAGACAACGGTATATATATTATTCGGAGCTCCAGGTGAAACCACTTTTTTTTTCCTTCTCCCATTCATCTGAAAATAATGACGTAAACTGTTTACGCCATTTGAAACAACTTCAAGTACTGCTACATAAAAAGTAAGTAGTATCGTTATGGTACTTGATCATCATCATCATTTTAAAAAAATAAATATAAAAAAATAGAGATTGATTGAAATTTTTGTATTAAGAAAACATTTTATTTATTTTGCGATGTGAATAATTTTAGATTTTCTTCAATATGAACGATTGGGATTACTGTCCTTAATTTAAAAATAATTGCTATAAAATCGAATTGCGTCATTTTTATATATGTCACCGTTAAACAAATCTTGTTCTCTTTTACTGGGTTATGTCTATATAGAAAAATATATATTTAAAGATAATAATTATATAATTGAAATTTTTTATGTAGCGCCATGATTATACAATTATAAATTAGTAAAAACATCTTTGGACGTCTCTTTGATGTCTCTCTCTTCTTAACCAAAAAAAATTGAAAGATTTTGAAAAATTCTAAAAAAATCTGTACAGCATTGCCATTTTTTATATATATATATAATTTTTAAAAAAAAATAAAGTGGTTAAGCCACTAAATCCTCTTCACTCCGCGGTATGTCAAACATTTCGGCGAAAAGTGGAGGCAGGTGGACCAAAGAGCTCCAACGTCTGCGGTACAATCCAGCTGGGATTGATGCTTGTGCCCGATCGTCCTAAGTTCGACGATCTGGTTTAGAGCTACGTTGATTATTCCAGGGATCGCTGGCGTGATTTCTCAAAAGCTGTTTTAAAAAAAAGATAAATAAAGTTGATATTCCGGTTTGACAAGGATCGATATTTGAACTGTTACCTGTAATCTCAAGGCATCTGTAATGCGTTCTTGGTGCTGACCAGATTTGTTTTCGGATCGTTGATGACGGGCCGGTCAGGTGAGAGGCAGCACAGCGGCCGAGAAAGAGCGCCATTTCACTATCGTTGAGCGATAACTGATTCAATCCTTCCGTCAAGTTCATCACACTTTGAATGAATCCGCCTTAATAAATAAATTTTAAAAATATGAAAATTTCTATTCAAATTTGATTAAATACAGCTTAAAAAATTACGTCAAAGATGAGGGTCCATCTGTTGTTTAGAAAAGGTGACACCAGTCCGCCAGAGTGAGAGTGCCTTCTTGGCTATTTACGAGCCGACTGACGTGACCGAAGCCACACTTCAAATAAGCCTATTTTAATCAGTATCAGCTGGTCCGTCTTGACTCAGTTTCGGGAAAACCTGGAACAAACGTTTGGCGAACTCTAAACGACCCGCTGGATGGATGGGAGTCTATTAGAAGCGAATGGCGGACCACGTAGCTATCCTTGTGGCTTCATTCAGAAGAATCCTCCGTCAGATTCTGCTTACCTAATGAATTGATTGGATTAATTTTAATTATAATTTAAATGAATTAATAATTAAGCTTACGAGGATGACGGGAGTTCGGACCAGATTGCGTATCTTCTCCTCCGTAGAGGCGCAATGAGCGTGATGAGCTGAGATACAGTCAGGATCGTATCGTAAATTGCCACTGCCTGCTCTCACAAGGATCTCTCTGAGCTGGAATTGCTTGCTGCTGCTGCTGCTGTTGTTGAATCTGTTGCTGCTGTCCATCCGAACTATCAGGAGTCGAGGGATCGGCAAATCCACCAGGACTCTGAGATGTTCCAGGGATCTTCAAGACTACCCAAACTAGTTCCTCCCAGCGGATCCGCCTCGCTCCCTCGATCGTTTCGTACTCGACCGTATCGCACCGCTACATGGCACACAAAAAAGAATCCATTACATCACATTCCGTTTCATATGTTTTTACACGGACTATTGAACATTTCTTTCTTTTTAGACCGTTACATCATATTTGGTATATACTGTTATAAAGAAAAAAAGAATTTCTTTTGGTCCAGTTTTAAATCCCGCACGTTCAGTGAACTTGGTAAAATAAGTGACACTTACAATCGCGGGACATGCCGACGGCCAAACATTTCTTAAAGCGGCAATATTGGCATCGGTTGCGGTTGAGCCGGATTACCAGACATTTGCCATCCCGTAAGCAGCGGTACTCGATCTGTTTCTGAATACTCCGCCGGAAGAATCCCTATAATATATAAATATTTAATTTAAATTTCGATTGAATTAAAGGAAGATTTACATACTTTGCATCCTTCACAAGAAGTAACTCCGTAATGATATCCGGAAGCTTTATCTCCGCACACTTTGCAGGGTACGAAAGTTTTGTTGTTGTTACCGTTTCCTGAATTACTTTCGGAAGTTCCCAGAAGACCAGGTTCTAAAAATACATATAAATATACAAAATATAGTTAACGGACTTTAATGTTAAACCACCTGTTTTTTTCTTTTTTCTTTTTCCTTCTGTGGTATAGTAACTGTACCAATAACCGTAACAGTCGGATTTTTCTTTTTTCATATATATATGGACTATAATAATAATCTTCTTTTTCTCTCTCTCTCCCCTCTTCATCCCAAGTTCCCCGTTATGTTTGGAAAACCGCATTTTTATAGGTGAAAAAGTGCTAGAGGGAACCAAGACCTTGGGCTGCTTTTCTTATTCTTCTTCCTACCTAACGGTACAGACACCCTGCTGCCGGGTTCTCCTTTCACACAACAAGGAGAGTTCATCGAACTCTAACATGATGATGAGCATATTTTGTCGTCTTAAAACTTTAATTGTCTTTACACATTACATCACACATATGAAATCTACACTCATCTAATAATACTCGAATAGAATATTTGATTAGTATTAAGGTCGATGAACTTTCGGTTTTTAAAATAGTTGACTAAAATCCCTTCCACATTAGTATTCAAAAAAAGAGCCTAGATACCTGTGAGAAGGGGGGAGCTTATAGGTATACAGGTGTGTTACTACCTGAGGTCAATGAACTCTCCCTTTTTTTTTATTTAGAAAATCTTGATTTTTTTTTTGCTGTTGTGGGGCAACACGTGTCCCTCCGTGTCGTGAATTTTCAATCGAACAGGCAACCTTGGAACATTAAGTGGTTACTTACTGCGTACTGAGCACTTACCGTTTTTGATGATTGTGGGCGTTGACGGTGGTGTACTGCTCGATTTACTGCTCGGAGGCGGGAAGAGATTGGTCGCAGGCCTAATAGATTGTCGTTCCTCTACTGATTGATGCTGTGGAGACGGTGGAACGGATGAATTCAGTCCGACTTGATCGCTAACTTCGCCGCTCTCCGGCGATCCCAATTCTTCTTTAATCACAACTCCAGTTGAATTATTAGATTGCTGTTGAGCTCCTCCAGTTGGCGGAGTTGGTGGAGTTGAAGACGAATCGAAAAAGCTCAGATTAAAATCGGATGTCGTATCGAAGCTGACTTCGGTCGTAACGCCGTGATGAAT